>JAXCMG010000088.1:422225-460697 GCA_034642415.1 Podarcis siculus | reverse complement strand
GTTTTGCTGGTATCCATTGGCAATTAACACATTTGAGAGATTCTGTATATATATGGGGGGGAGCGTTTTTGGAGCTCTTAAAACCGACCTCAACCAAGAGGCAAACTTTCAGTCCCTCAGTTATTCTCCTGCTCAGATCAAAATCCAAAACAAAGGAGGATTCCCAGCCTCCCCCCAAATTTGTGTTTTTCAAATTTCAGATTTCTACCTCACAGAGGAAATCCTTACCATTACGAAACCCCAGAGGAGGAATCAGGCAGTACCGGACATCTTGAGATATATATATATATATAAAAGATCAGGGAACAAATGAATTTGATGGTCCGGGGGTTAAGGGTGGCTGAAACTAATCTAAAAATTGGTTGGCTTTGCATCGTGGCAGCTGTTCGTGGCTTTCCTGGGCGGATTTGAAAGTCAGCCCATCGCAGGCAGAAGCAATCTCTAACACGCTCGAGAGAAAAGGACGGAGCAAGATTTAAAACTGTCTCAGCTGGAAGGCTCAGCCTTATGAATACCTGGAGAGGAAGCCCATGGAAGACTCTCCTCCATCCAAGAGCCTGGTCTGAAAGGAGGAGATGCCATTTGTTCAGTTCCGGGGAATAAGAACTTGCCGTTTGCAACAGAAAGGCAGCTACTGTTTGTTTCTCTAGACCAGGGATAGGAGCCTTTTTTTAGGACTCCGAATTCCTGCCAGCAAGGCTTGTGGCAACGGGCGGAGATGGAACCCAGCCATGCCTGGAGGGGCTCCCGGGTCCCCCACTCTTGGTACAGGCCAGGGGTCACCCTCTGCTCCGAGGGCAGCCTTCCCCCTTGGCACACACAAAAGCACACTTGGCACATAATTCTCCCCTCCTCAGCTGGTCTACGCAAACAATCGTATTTTTATTCATTTCCTAAAATTCGTATACCGCTTGACTATAAACCAGGGGTCGGCAAACTTTTTCAGCAGGGGGCCAAAATGTGTGCAGTAGCTCATGGTGGTTCTGCTTCAGCAAGGCTTGTTCTTAATTCTAATAATAAGAAGAAAGAAGTCAAGTATTACCCACTGTTTACAAAACCTTGAGTCAGCCCTCAAAGTGCAAGAGGCAGAAATGTCACGATCTGATACTTCTTTTGATTTCTGGTTTATTGCAATAAATCAATTCATCAGAATGACCAGTTTGATGTCCCTCCCCGAGGTACATAAGTAGCTCTCTCACAGATCAATCACAGCAGTGACCTGCTGATGGTCACAAATGTCACAGAATCTTTTACAATTCTTCCAAAAATACTCCCCCACCCAGCAAGAAATCTGGATTCATTTTCCTGCAACCTGGCTAAGCAGTTTATGGAAAGCCGCCCTCATTAGGTTAATGATTCTCAGGAAATTATTCCATACCCAGCCTGGTTAATCTCCCAAATGGAACGTCTAATGCTGGTGGATCAATTTTACGCAGTTATGCAATACTAAGATACAAAGCTTTGGTTCTGCAGGAATAGGCCACCATCCCATTAATTGGAAAGAGAAATTTATCAGGGTTAAAATTTCCCATTTGGCTCATTTGTTGAGAGTAGGCCTCCTTTGAGTCCTAAGGAGAAATGCCAGGCTCCTCCATTTGACCTTGCAGAGAAAACACCTGGTCAGCCTGGCAGTCAAAATGGCTCCATGGCTGCTCTCCTGTGCAGCTTCAGACATGTGGCCTATATATCTATGTACATGTTTGCTTGGTACATTTATGAACCTTTATTATATACATAAGACCTTAATTTATTTATTTCAGGCTGCATATCAATTGTGGGTCAGGGGGAGGACGGAGGCAGCAGTAGCACATCAGACCCCTACTTCTGTAGAGTAGGCTGAACGATGATGAAGTTATGTGTACCCTACCCATCTGACTGGGTTGCCCCAGCCATTTTCGGCATCTTCCAACAAATACAAAAGCATAATAAAACTTCAAACATAAAAAAAACTTCCCAATACAGGGCTGCCTTCATATGTCTTCTAAACATGCTGTAGTTGTTTATCTCTTTGACATCTGATGGGAGGGCATTCCACAGGGAGGGAGCCACCACCGAGAAGGCCCTCTGCCTGGTTCCCTGTAACTTCGCTTCTGGCAGTGAGAGGAAATCCCAGCCACAGAAAATGAAATATTCGAGAGTGAATTTCATGCTCTTTATTCAGCTCATAGTGGGCGGAGGAATGGAAGTTCCCCCAAAGTATCTGCTTTATATACATTATTTACACAATGGGCTGCACGTGATTGGCTAATTCCGGAATTCTCCTGTAGGCCAATCAGGTTGTGGATTCACTTCCATCTGGAGCTGGACTGGGTGGCTCCTGCACACCAATCATACTGCTGCAGTGTTCTAGGACCAATCAGACTGCTGCATTTTGGATCCTATTCAACTCAGTACATAACAGAAAAGTCAAAGGTTTATACACACACACACACACACACACACACACACACACACCCCTCACGTTCCAGACTGGCCAAGGCACCCAGGTGAGGAATGGAGGAGGGCAGGTGCAGAGTCCAACCTGAGGCTGTGGAGCCTGAGCTCTCCCAGGCCTGTTTTAATGGGGCAGGGACCCCATTCCCTTTTTGTATCTGATCACTAGGGTTCCCCTGTCGGGAGCATACCAGCCGCTGAGATTTCAGGACCCAAACCTGAGATGTAGGAGTGGTCCCTGATGATGTCACAGGGATGGGCCCTGGAGATGGAGGTTAATTGGGAAAGGGGAGCAGAGGAAGGCAGACCCCCGTTTGAGAGTGTTGATGCCATAATTTGCAGCCAGCTCCTGCCAGGCTAAAGCTGACAAGCTGCATGCACACTCTGTCTAATAACAAAGGTAAAAATATTTTAAAGGCACTCCTGCCTGGGAGTGTAAAAAAGGAAAGAACTTCAGGGAAATGATATATAATGAGATGAAAAAGATGTTGAAATATGCATTTTTTAAAAAAACCAGAAGCATTTTTACTTGGTATTATGGGTCAGGACATTAATAGGCAAGATGTTAAAATGTTTTTATATGCAACAACTGCGGCAAGGGTATTGTTAGCCCAGAAATGGAAACAGGAAGAAATTCTGACGAAAGAAGAATGGCAGACGAAATTAATGGACTATGCAGAATTGGACAAAATGACAGGAAGGATTCGAAACCTGCGGGACCAGAGATTTACAGAAGATTGGAAGAAGTATATGAATTATTTGAAGAGCAACTGTAATCAACAAATTACGCTACTAGGATTACAAGAAGTTTTGTAAGGAGAAATGCACGAAGTGTTACAAAGTAGAAAAAGATAGAGATATTGGTTATGAGTTTGAAATGCAATAGGGAAGGTAAGAAAGGCATACTGAGAGATTAGATTGGAAAATTTTCAGACAGGATCGATGGAAGTCAAAAATTTGAATAAGATGTAAAAGTATCCTTAATTATTGTTGAAAAATATGTTTAAAAACTACCGTATTTTTTGCACCATAACACTCACTTTTTTCCTCCTAGAAAGTAAGGGGAAATGTCTGTGCGTGTTATGGAGGGAATGCCTACGGGTGGCGGGGGGGATCTGCTGCAGTCGTGAGCAGAGGATCCATGGTTCCCCTTCCTTCCTTCCTCCGTGGCTCGCTTTGAAACAGCAAAGCGGGAGAAGAGCCGCTGAGTGGGGAGGAGAGAGGGACAGAGAGCCTGCTTCTTTAAAGGAGCAAAGCGGAAGAAGAGAGGAGCCGCTTACACGAGTGTAAGCGGCTCCTGTCCGGTTGGCTCCTTTAAAGCAAGCAGGCTCTCTGTCCCTCTCTCCTCCCCACTCAGCTCACTAAATAGCAGCAAAGTTTTTCAGCTCGCTAAGGCGGGGAGGAGGGAGAGAAGCAGAGCCTGCTTGCTTCAAAGGAGCAAAGCGGGAGAGGAGAGGAGCCTTCTCCTCTTATACCCCTCTTCTGCATTATTAGCAGCATCCTTTTTTTGCATTGGGCTACCCCAAACTCACCGTCAGATCACATGTCTGTGGCCACAGCATGAACCACAAAAATCATACATCCACTGTTTTGTTTAGAATATTTTTTTTTTCTTGTTTTCCTCCTCTAAAAACTATGTGCGTGTTGTGGTCGGGTGCGTGTTATAGAGTGAAAAATACGGTAATAAAAAACTATATACAAAAAAAAGGGCACTCTTGCCCCCCCTTGCTACCTGGAGAGGGCCAGGCAAACCCAAAGTCCTCAGGTCAGCCATGGAGGTCTGGAAACTTAACTGATCACCCTTTCTAAAATTTGAGGGGCCCTAGCAACAGCGTTCTCTGTCTCTTCCTCCAAAGTCGATGCCCCACCGCCTCCTCCCCGCGAGCAGAAAGGATTCAAAAGCAATCAGTGTCTCCCTCGCATGTCTTCTCAGCCACGGAAGGGATCAGCTGTTCAACCTCTGCTTAAACAACCTTTAATGACTAAAGCTGGGGCTTAGTTCCTTAATAAGGACAAGCCGGGGCGAAGCAATATCCATTGCATCCAATATATTACCAAGCAGAGAGAAGCTCATATTTAATTATTCAGATTGAACGGGGATTGGGGAAATGAGATTGCAGGGAGTTTAGGGTCTTTGTGCCAGAGAGAGGAGATGGGGGAGGAATCTAGCAGGTCACTTTGAACTCCGATCAGTCACAGAAAAATCACACACAATATGTGTAATCCTTGGGAATGTGAGCAGAGGCCTGGTGGTCGGCTGGATTGAACCTCAAGATACAAATAAGAATCGTTGGAAGTGTGGGGTGAAAAAAGGCAGTTTCTTCCACATGTGGTAGACATGTGACAAAGTGAAAACATATTGGGAAAACATATATAACGAACTAAAGAAGATGTTTAAAGGTAAAGGGACCCCTGACCATTAGGTCCTGTCATGGCTGACTCTGGGGTTGCAGTGCTCATCTTGCTTTATTGGCCGAGGGAGCTGGCGTACAGCTTCCGGGTCATGTGGCCAGCATGACTAAGCCGCTTCTGGTGAACCAGAGCAGCGCACGGAAACGCCATTTACCTTCCCGCCCGAGTGGTACCTATTTATCTACTTGCACTTTGACATGCTTTCGAACTGCTATGTTGGCAGGAGCAGGGACCGAGCAACGGGAGCTCACCCCGTCGCGGGGATGCGAACCACTGACCTTCTGATCGGCAAGTCCTAGGCTCTGTGGTTTAACCCACAGCACCACCCGCGTTCCCAAGCAGATAAAGAAGATCTTTAGGTATACGTTTTTGAAAAAACCAGAGTCATTCCTGTTGGGAATGGTGGGAGAGGATATTGATAAGAATGACCAGAAACTGTTCTTATACACAACAACAGTGGCGAGGTTATTGCTGGCCCAGGTGTGGAAACAGCAACAATTGCCTACAGTAGAAGAGTGGCAGTACAAGGTTATGGAGTACGCAGAAATAGCTAAACTAACAGCAAAAATTTGACATCAGGGTGATGAAACATATCAAAAAGAATGGGGAAAATTTATGTTATATAGAGAGAGAAGATGATGTGAAATAGGGAAACCAGTAGAATTTAAATAAGTCTCATAACGGGAAAATACAAAGAAAGTTATTAGATAATGATATCAAAATGAATTTAAAATGTATATTATGGCCATTGTTGAACAGTATTTGTCAATGAAAATAGACAGACAACAAGAATTGTACATATAGAAAGATTTATTTGTTTACAGACATTTCATGGACAAAAAATGAAGAACAACAACTATATACAAAATGGATAAAGACAATGCGAAAAGTTAAAGACGACACAAAAAAGCCAGAAGAAGGAAGGAGGGAAGTCAGCTGTGGAGAGCGAGAACAAATGTAAAATATAATGTAATATGTGCATGTATAGTATGTAATTTAAAAAAATCAATAAAGATCATCTTTTAAAAAAAAGAAAATCAAGATACAATTTCCAAGATCCTGGAAATCGAGGACATGCAACGAAGCTGAATGTTGGAATATTCAGAAGAGATAAGAGAAAGTCCTTCACGTAGCACATAATTAAACTACGGAACTCACTCCCACTGGAAGCAGTGAAGACCACTAACATGGATGGCTTAAAAAGAGGATGAGACACATTCATGGAGGAGCAGAGGGCTACTGGTGGTGTGATAGGAATTTTATGCTCTTAGATATATGGTAATGTTCATAAATGTACCAACCAAGCACATACATACCGGTAGATCAGCACAGGAAGACCAACCTGGAATCATTTTGATTCCTAAACTGAGCAAATGTTTTGTCTGCAAGGTCAAAGTGGAAAAGCCTCCCCATGGTCTTTTCCTTCACAAATCCTGTCTTAAGGGTATGTCTGTTTTTGAATAGGGTGTGAGCCTGTGACCTGGCCAGGAACTAAGTATTTATCATTACAAAAGACTGGCCAGGCTCCCCCGGAAATCCAATCAAGTAACCTGCCAGACAGGAGATAAACAAGAACAGGAGAAAAACAACATTAAAAATTCTGTTTTAGACCGCCTTTTCTGTGATGTAGGTGTGATGTATCTGGGGGGGGGGGGTCTTAGGTTACACCCCTTCTGTGATGTATGTATGATGTTTCTGGGGGTGGTCTTGATCTATAGGGTGGGAATTTCAAAAGTCTTTATAAGGCCTTGCGTGCCATTGTTCTGGGTTCCTCCTCCCTCCTTCGTGGGGTGAGTGAGGACCCTGTTGCAACAGTTCAATAAAGATCAGGCTTACTAGCTGCTTTGCTTCTCAATATTCTCTGGTTGGCCTCTGTTATTTTCTCCTACCAATAGGGAACCTATGTAAGGACTCTATATGGGCTCTTGGATACCCCATAAGGGAAAAGGGCAATTTTTGTTTACAACAGTGGCTCCCAGCCATGATGGCTCTGCTCCCTGCTTGAAACCCGGGCGAGCTGCTGCCAGTCCGTGTAGACAATACTGCGCTAGATGGACCATGCTCTGGCTCGATATAAGGCAGCTTTTTCTGTTCCTCTGCTCTTTTCAAAATCACTTGGCTTTTAAAAAATTCATCCCGAAAATGACTCTGTCCTCACAGCCTCTTCTCAGCTAGAAGGATCTAGGGCTGAATTATTTAGTGGAGAAGAGGCAGAGGGGAAAGCCGTGGATGTTCTTCAGGTGCACTCCAAAATCAGGCCAGAGCTGTCCAGCATCCTCTCCCCTCCCTCTCTACCTCCTGTGATATGGCTCTTCAGCATCTAAAACCAACCCCCTCTTGACAGCAATGGACGAAGATGGACTGGAGGGAAACACCTATTCCTCTTCAAATCTGGAAGCAAGGAAGAATGCCATTGGCTGTTGCTTAGCAACCACTTACAACATCCCTCACTTCCTCCCTGATGGACCAGATGCAAAGGAGAGCATCAGGACTCTTGTAACCTTCGAGGGCTCTACATATGGGGGCGGGAGGATTTTGGCCTCGCATCTGCCGTCTTCTGGTGTGGCAACTGCCCAAATAATTTCAAATCGCCCCATTCTGCGCCCCCCCTCCACCAGCACAGCCCTTCCTCCCCCCCCCCCGTTCCCCTTAAAAGACAGGACTTGGGAATTGGGTGCTAAAATTAAGGATGAGTCTCTTGCACACATTTCACACCAGCAAGATGTGAAATCACCACCATTTCCCCCATTAAAATCCCTTATTATTCTGAAGGGTCAATCTGGGAACCTGGATGTTTAAAAATCTGAACATCATTCTAGACCCTTTAGTTTCAAAGATATAAGGCAGAAGGATTTCTGAATTTACTGAGTTATTCAGCCAACCATTTCCCTCTCTCTATAGATCTGGCCAGTTGATGCAATGCAAGCAGCCAGCTCACATTTTTCCATAATGAAATACCTTTAACTTAAGCTCATTAAACAAGATCGTTTTAGCGTTTTGCTGTTTTGTTTATCAGTTTGCAGTGCCCACGTAGGGACGCGGGTGGCGCTGTGGGTAAAACCTCAGCGCCTAGGACTTGCCGATCGCATGGTCGGCAGTTCAAATCCCCGCGGCGGGGTGCGCTCCCGTCTTTTGGTCCCAGCGCCTGCCAACCTAGCAGTTTGAAAGCACCCCCGGGTGCAAGTAGATAAATAGGGACCGCTTACCAGCGGGAAGGTAAACAGCGTTCCGTGTGCTGCGCTGGCTCGCCATATGCAGCTTGTCACGCTGGCCACGTGACCCGGAAGTGTCTGCGGACAGCGCTGGCTCCCGGCCTATAGAGTGAGATGAGCGCACAACCCTAGAGTCTGTCAAGACTGGCCCGTACAGGCAGTGGTACCTTTACCTTTACCTTTTGCAGTGCCCACACTCAGGCAGCGATCCCACAATTGCTGCCAGGACTTCTGAACTCCAGGACTTCTGAAGACGTATTACTCCCTTGGCAGACAAGGCTTTGGAGCCTTAGCCAGGAAAAAAACCAATTTTCAATAGCAGGGCTCTGTTCTGGAATGTTTTGCCATAAGCCAAAGCAAGAGCTTCCCTAAGCATGTGCAAAGGGCAGTTATCTAAAAGACAGTTTTCTTTACATACCCAGAAGCTGGAGGCAAAAGGAAAGAGTATGGTTGTAAAAAAAACTGATGGCCCATCTTGGCAAAGACACAATGTAGTGTAGTGGTTAGAGTATCAGACTGGGAGACATGGGTTCAAATCCCCTGACTCAGCCATGAAGCTTCCTGGGTGACACCATCTTGGAGGAAAAGGTAGGATATTAATGCAATAAACAAATAAATAAACTCATACCCTCTAACATTTCTCTGATGAAAATAGGGACATCACATTCCATAATGATAATTTTAATATTTATACCCCACACATCTTATTATTGGGTTGCTCCAGCCACTCTGGGCAGCTTCCAACATACAGTGGTACCTTGGGTTAAGCACTTAATTTGTTCCGGAGGTCCGTTCTTAACCTGAAGCACCACTTTAGCTAATGGGGCCTCCCGCTGCCGCTGTGCCACTGCTACACAATTTCTGTTCTCATCCTGAAGAAAGTTCTTAACCCGAGGTAATATTTCTGGGTTAGCGGAGTCTGTAACCTGAAGCGTATGTAACCTGAAGCGTATGTAACCTGAAGCGTATGTAACCCAAGGTACCACTGTATATAGAAACATAATAAAACATTAAAGATTAAAACTTTCCTATACAGGATTGCCTTCAGATGGCTCGTGGGTTGGATAACTCCATACCCTCCAACATTTCTCCAATGAAAATAGGGACATCCTAAGGAAAAGTAGGACATTCCAGGATCAAATCAGAAATTAGGATTGCTTCTCTAAATCAGGGAAAATAGGGACACTTGGAGGGTCTGTAAACTCCGGCTGCTAGGTTTCCGAGGAGAGTCTCCTGGAGAGAAATTTGGCAACTGTTAGATGGGACGCGGGTGGCGCTGTGGTCTAAATCACAGAGCCTAGTGCTTGCCGATCAGAAGGTCAGCAGTTCGAATCCCCGCGACGGGGTGAGCTCCCGTTGCTCAGTCCCAGCTCCTGCCAACCTAGCAGTTCAAAAGCACGTCAAAGTGCAAGTAGATAAATAGGTACCGCTCCGGCGGGAAGGTAAACGGCGTTTCCGTGTGCTGCTCTGGTTCGCCAGAAGCGGCTTAGTCATGCTGGCCACATGACCCAGAAGCTGTCTGCAGACAAACGCCGGCTCCCTCAGCCTATAGAGCGAGATGAGCACCGCAACCCCAGGGTCATCCGCGACTGGACCTAATGGTCAGGGGTAACTTTACCTTTACCCTGCTGCAGAAATTGGCAGTTCAAGAAAGGGGATTCCAGCTCAAGAAAGGAGAATCTGACTAAACGTCAGGAAGAACTTTCTGACAGTAAGGACAGTTCAACAGCAGAATGGACTCCCTCAGAAGGTGGTAAACACTTCTTCCTTGCATGTTCTTAAACATAGGTCTTATGGCCATCTGTCAGGGATTCTTTAGCTGTGATTCCTGTCTTGCAGGGAGCTGGGAAGGCAAATCAAAGCCTGGGGGCCAGATCCGGCCCAATCACCTTCTCAATCTGGCCCGCAGACGGTCCAGGAATTAGTGTGTTTTTACATGTGTAAAATGTGTCCTTTTATTTAAAATGCATCTCTGGGTTATTTGTGGGGCATAGGAATTTGTTCACCCCCCCCCAAAAAAAAGTCCGGCCCCCCACAAGGTCTGAGGGACAGTGGACCGGCCCCCTGCTGAAAAAGTTTGCTGACCCCTGGACTAGATGATCCTTGAGGTTTCTTCCAGCTGTACAATTCTATGCTCCACACCAGCTTCGGAGCCATGAGTAGAGTTTTCTGGAAGCCAATTCCCCCTTTACTGGAGATTTGCAAGGGCGGTGCCAAACCGGCAAATAAAGCACTTTCCACTGTATATATTTCCAATAAAATCAGCGCAATGCCTGGTTAATATTCAGAGCCTGATTAATCAAAAGGCTTCTTTCTCTCCCCCCCCCCCCCATTCTTCCACTTACATTTGCTGTTCACCTTCAACTCCCGTCTTCTTTGCTTATAAACACGGAGTCAATTGCTACCCTGGATTTATGGCAGAAGCTGAAAGCTACGTTCTCTGGGGGTAATAACTTATTTTCCTATTTATGCGGCATACAGTTCTTTTAATAATAGTAAAAAACCATCAACAACAACCCATCCAGCCCTGATATTTACTTCCTGGGGATTTGAAAAAATCATAGAGGCTCACCTAGCAATTAACTGCATGGGTGTTTATATTTTACAAATGCCATTAATGAAACGATGAATCTTGAAGAGGGGGGGTGTTGTCTGCACTATGACTCACACCTCAAAATTTCACCCCAAAGGTGTAGCTCCTTACAAAACCAGCCAACAGAGGTTAATAATAATAATTTATTATTTATAGCCTGCCCATCTGGCTTGGTTTCCCCAGCCACTCTGGGCGGCTTCCAACAGAATACAGTGGTACCTCAGGTTAAGTACTTAATTCGTTCTGGAGGTCCGTACTTAACCTGAAACTGTTCTTAACCTGAAGCACCACTTTAGCTAATGGGGCCTCCTGCTGCTGCCGCACCGCCGGAGCCCGATTTCTGTTCTCATCCTGAAGCAAAGTTCTTAACCTGAAGCACTATTTCTGGGTTAGTGGAGTCTGTCACCTGAAGCGTATGTAACCTGAAGCATATGTAACCTGAGGTACCACTGTATTAAAAACAGAATAAAACATCAAACATTAAAAACTTCCCTAAACAGAGCTGCCTTCAGGTGTCTTCTAAAAGTCAGATCCTTGACATTTGATGGGAGGGCGTTCCACAGGGCAGGCGCCACTACCAAGAAGGCCCTCTGCCTGGTTAGCGCACTGCCAGAAATTTCCCCCGTGCTTTTTTTCAACTGTTCTCAATAATGAAAAAAGAAATTGCATCAAAGGAGAGGGGAAATTTTGGTGAAAATTTCAGGGGTGGGATGGAGGGGTTTTTATCGTGTTTGTCTTATGGGTGCGATCTCTGAGTGGCAAGAGACTCCAGGGGTGCCTGTGAGTTTCCCACGGTTCGGTTTCTTTGCAATGAACATCAACAGATATGTGGTAATATAGGATGTATGGTCTTATGTATATAGTTGGCTCACATCTTATGCTGGAGTTCAGTTTCAAGCATAATGTATGTATGTAAAAGTTGCATATGGCTGAAATCAGGGCTATCCCAAGATGTTTTAGCCCTTGAGGAAAAACAGAAAATGCTGCCCCACCCCCAGAGATATATTTACCTATTTATTACATCCAAGCAGCTCCAGGTGGTGCATGTGATTCTACCTCCTCCCATTTCCTCCTCCCAGCAAACCTATGAGGTAGTTTGAGCTAAGAGGCAGCGAGTCAACCAAGGTTGAGCTTCATGGCAGAGTGAGAATTCGAACCCTGGCCTCCCAGGTCTTAATCTAGGAGGAGTCTGTGCACTTTCTAGAATTTTAAAGAAATTGTATAAGAATGAAGCAGGGGGAGAAATGCCTTTCTTAGGGGAAGAAAACTTGAGAAATTGACAGGCAGATTTCAGTATCACTGAGCCCTGGAGACAGAGGTTAATTGGGAGAGAAGAGAAGGGTGTGTCACCTTGAAAAGTCTATGGAACTTTCAGAGATTAAGGAAATTATTTGGGAGGAGGGAGCGGGGAGGGAGGCAGACCCTTCTAAAACAGAGTGCATGCAATAATTTGCAGCCAGCTCCTCTAGGCCTGAAGCTGGCAAGCTGTATGCAGTCTTCTGAATTAATGAGATGTAGGGGGGGACCTGGGACGCGGGTGGCACTGTGGGTTAAACCACAGAGCCTAGGACTTGCCAGTCAGAAGGTTGCCGGTTCAAATCCCCGCGATGGGGTGAGCTCCCGTTGCTCGGTCCCTGCTCCTGCCAACCTAGCAGTTCGAAAGCACCTCAAAGTGCAAGTAGATAAATAGGTACCGCTCTGGTGGGAAGGTAAACTGCGTTTCCGTGCGCTGCTCTGGTTCGCCATAAGCGGCTTAGTTATGCTGGCCACATGACCCGGAAGCTGTACGCCGGCTCCCTCGGCCAATAAAGCGAGATGAGCGCCGCAACCCCAGAGTCGGTCACCACTGGACCTAATGGTCAGGGGTCCCTTTACAGGGGTGGCCCCAGGTGATGCCACAGGATCATAGCTGTCAACTTTTCCCTTTTCTTGCAAGGAATCCTATTCGGAATAAGGGAATTTCCCTTAAAAAAAAGGGAAACGTTGACAGCTATGCAAAGGATGGGCCCTGGAGACGGGGGTTAATTGGGAGAGGAGAGCAGAGCAGAGCAGATTCCGCCCAAAAGCGTCTATGCAACAATTTGCAGCCAGCTTCTGCTGGGCTGCAGCTTACAAGCTGCATGGATAGTCTTCTTCATAATCTTTTACTATCACCCACCTGTAAATTCAAGCCCTCTGCCTGCCTCCAGAGGGGGCCAGGCAACCTGGAGACTTCTGGTCAGCCCTGAGGTTTGGAAACCTGTGTCCAGCACTAAACTTACCTTTCCCGCCCCAACCTGGCCACAGTGATCCATGCGATGGTCACCTCCAGGCTTGACTACTGTAATTCGCTCTACGCGGGGCTGCCCTTGAAGCTGTCCCAGAAACTCCAGCGGGTGCAGAATGCTGCAGCAAGGCTCCTCACAGGGTCTCTGCCATGGAAGCATATTCACCCGGTGCTTTTCCAGCTGCACTGGCTCCCAGTGGAGTACAGGGTCAGATTTAAGGTGCTGGTTTTGACCTTTAAAGCCCTTCATGGCCCTCGTACCTACGGGACCCTCGTACCTACGGGACCGCCTCTCCCAGTATGCCCCGTGGAGAGCCTCAAGGTCCATAAATAGTAACACCCTAGTGGTCCCGGGAACTAAGGAAGTCAGATCAGCCTCAACCAGAGACAGGGCCTTTTCAACACTGGCTCCAGCCTGGTGGAATGCTCTGTCTCATGAGACCAGGGCCCTGCGGGATCTGATTTCTTTCCGCAGGGCCTGTAAGACAGAGTTGTTCCACCTGGGCTTTGGCTCAGAATCAGTTTGATTCCCTCCCTCTCTTTCTTTTTCCTTTCTCCTCCTATGAAGAGATTGCTCCCTAATTGTTTTAATGTTGTATCTTAATCTTTTAAATTGTATTTTAATCAACTTGTTTTTATTATTGGTTGTTAGCCGCCCTGAGCCTGCTCTAGGCTGGGGAGGGCGGGGTATAAATAAAAATTTTTTATTATTATTATTATTATTATTATTATTATTATTATTATTAACCAGGGCTGCAGATCGTACCAGCTTTGGCATGCTCATAAGAATATGGGAGAGGCACCAGGACAGGTTTCCTCCTCCTTCCTGCCATCATCAAAAGCAAAACCTATGGGGGGGGGAGCCCCAGGGGGAGGGCTTTTGCTCAAGGGGTGTGGCCTTCTCTTTCATGGGCCAAAGGCCAGAGTCAGCACCTTCTTCACATCCTCAGCCAAAAGTATTTGGTCCCTTCAGTGGCTGCAGCTGGCCTCCGCACCAACGTAGCAAGAAATTGGCTTTTGTGTCCAAACCGCTTAGCCGCCGGTCTGCTGCTCAGTCCCCCGCCTGCCCCAGGGCCTTTACAACCTCTCAGCAAAGAGCAAGTCTGTATTGATTTCCAAGCGACTAAAACTGTAAATTATTAGTCGTGACAACCGGCTCAGCTGCCTCCAAGATGAGATTCCATCGATTGGGGCAAATCACGTTAGTGCGCAAAAAAAAAAGGAAGGAAAAAGGCATTGGATCAGAAGGCAAGTGTTGTTGGGGAGGGGGGTCCCCAAAAGTGAGGACTGCCCTTTCATATAAATGCAATTGGGCAACATAAGTTAGAGGACTCTAGGCAGGAGCAGGTTGAGCTATGAAACAACAGCAGCCTTAGCGCCTGATTCCAGCAAGTGGGCGGCGATCACTGAACAAGGAAGGAAAGGCACTTTGCACAGGCTCAGAGACACCTTTGTTTTTGGTAGTTTTAAATTATATGTCGCTTGTCTGAGCCCTGGTGTTGAAATCAGGTTCCAAAGATGGTGAGACCAAACTAGACCTTGATCCCATTTCTTCTGTGCAACAAAGCGAGCGCCACCTCTTTGTCAGAAACAACCACAGCATTAAAAGGTGTCTGAATGCAAGAAAAGTCTTCTGGATCAGGCCAGAGGCCCACCTGTTTTCACAGTGGCAGGATTTGAGCACAAGAGTACGGTACTTTCTCCCCTCCTGTGGTTTCCAGAGACTGGGATTTAGATGCTGCCTGCATGAAGAAGTCCTTTCAATGTCCTTTTTGAGGCGAGGCAACCAGAACTATATACAGCATTCCAACTGCAGTCATGCCATAAATTTACGTAACAGAATTACGCTATCTGCAGTTTCGTTTTCAATTCCTTTCCTAGTGATCCCTAGCGTGGATTTTGGCCTTTTCGTGGCTCCCACCCATTGGGCTGACTATTGCAGCGCTCCTCCATACCCTGCTGCGTATGTGCACCTGTATGGCTTCCCGGATTGGTGCCTTGCCAGGAAAACTGGACACACACACACCCCGCCAGTGTTGAATCCTGCCCCCCTTCACGTTCTGCTGTCCCAGAGTTTTTGCTGACAACAATCATCATCTTTTGAGTGTTACTGCCACCTGCTGCACACATAAGATGATTGCAACAAGGTCCCGATTATTCCACCCAGATTCCCCAAGGTTTGTTTTGAAACAGCTCTACCCAAAGTTCTCTTTAAGCGGATTTGAGTTAAATAGGACTCTTCTTCGGACGGGATGCTCAGTAACAATAGCGTCTATTTCATATCAAAAGCTCACATACCATGGACCAACACAGAGGTGCCAACTCAAGGGTGGGGAGCTGAGCTCTTGGGGGGCCCTGGGGCTTTTTTTCAGCTGGAACTCACCAGAACTCAGTTCCAGCACCTCTCAGGTGGGTGCCATTGCCATTACAGTGGTACCTCGGTTTACGAACTTAATCCGTTCTGGAAGTCCGTTCTTAAACTGAAACCGTTCTTAAACCGAGACGCGCTTTCCCTAATGCGGACTCCTGCCACCGTTCAGCTTTCGTTCTTAGACCGCACAAACCAAGACACTATTTCCAGTTTTGCGGAGTTCGTAAGCAGAATCGTTCTTAAACCAGACTGTTCTTAAACCGAGGTACCACTGTATAAGAAAACAAAGGAGGCGTTCACGGTGGGTTCTGGCCAGGGCCTCTTTCCTTGACAGCCCCAGAGAGGAGGAGGTGGAACTAGGAAGGAAGGAAGGAAGGAAGGAAGGAAGGAAGGGAGGGAGGGAGGGAGGGAGGGAGACTGAGAGACAAGTTATACTGTAGTGTGCCAGGCCTCAGACAGGATTGGAAGACTGTTCAGATACCTTCCGCCCCACCCCACCCCTCCAACGATCTTGGATCAATCTTATTTACCGTATTTTTTGCTCTATAAGACTCACTTTTTCCCTCCTAAAAAGTAAGGGGAAATGTGTGTGCATGTCTTATGGAGCAAATGCAGGCTGCACAGCTATCCCAGAAGCCAGAACAGCAAGAGGGATCTCTGCTTCCGCTGCGCAGCGATCCCTCTTGCTGTTCCGGCTTCTGGGATTCAGAATATTTTTGCTGTTGTTTTCCTCCTCCAAAAACTAAGTACATCTTATAGTCTGGTGCGTCTTATAGAGCGAGAAATACGGTATCTATTGAATTTCTAGCCCACCTCTTCCTCCAAGGTGCTCAAGAAGTCATCTACAGTGGTACCTCGCAAGACGAATACCTCACAAGACGAAAGAGTTTCCGGTTTTTGAGTCGCTTCGCAAGACGAATTTCCCTACGGGCTTGCTGCGCAAGACAAAAACGTCTTGCGAGTTCTTGCGAGTTTGTTTCCTTTTTCTTAAAGCCACTAAGTACCGTTAATAGCGAGTTTGTTTCCTTTTTCTTAATTGTGAGTTTGTTTCCTTTTTCTTAAAGCCGCTAAGTACCGTTAATAGCGAGTTTGTTTCCTTTTTCTTAATTGCGAGTTTGTTTCCTTTTTCTTAAAGCCGCTAAGTACCGTTAGTAGCCGTTAATAGCTGTGCTTCGCAATACGAAAAAACCGCAAGACGAAGACACTGGTAGAACGAATTAATTTCGTCTTGCGAGGCACCACTGTACCTGGTTTCCCCGCTCCACGACTGCCCTGCGAGGCAGGTGAGGCCGAGGCAGTCAGTGGCCCTGGGACACCCGGTGTGGCCAATTGGGGATTTGACCCCTGGTTTCTCCCAGGTCCTAGTCCAACACTCTAACATAATTGCACCACACTGGTTCTTGTGAGTGTTTCCACCTCGACTTCTGCCTCAGGTGCACGTGTTCAAGAGATGCAGGTGACAAAAACACAAGGCAAAGTGAGGTTTCCCCCCAGGTTGTTCTCACTTTATTAGGTATGACATGAAGAAAAGTGTGTGTGGGGGGGTTCTTACACCTGCATGCAGCAGAAGGTCAGGTGGGATTGGGTTTTTGTGTTTTTTTAAGTACTGGTGGTAGGTTGGCTGTTAAATAGTTGTAAACTGTTTTTATTTCTCTGTGAAGTCTCATTGCATGCTTGAGAGAATGCAATTGTCAAGAGAAGGGAGGGGGGGAGGGGAGGGGTGTGTACCATTCCTGATCTAAGATGTTCATGCTTTATTTACAAAGAACGAAAGCGAGCACATTACAAAATGGTCACAAACTGCCAAGAAGTTGAAGGGGTGGAGAGGGGGTGGACATCCGTGAAAATCTGGGAGGGCAGATGGGAGAAATGCAGGTCCTTTCTTGGGGTTTTTCCGACAAGAATCTTCACACCGCGCTGTGCAAAAACCAGACTTGGGAGGAAAACAAACCACTTGCACAAAGAAGGCGTCTCCAGACGGCATGTGAAATGGAGGAGAAGAGAAACGTCGGTGCCGGAGGGGAGGAGTCCCTGTCTGAGCAATGCTTGAAGGCCTTTGCTCTGCATCTAACCTTGGCATTAAATGAGACTGGCATCAGCCTTTGGGGGGAAACTTGCAACAGGTTCCTCTTGTTGTGCATTTTGGAAAGAGATGACAGGAGCAAAGAGAGAAGAGTGCCACGCTTTGTACTCGCCTCTTCAACACCGTCCCAACTCTCTCCAGGGACACACACACATACACACACACCCCATCTCACACGCCAGGATGGAAGACAAGAGATATTTCTGGTGGGAGGAGTGTGTGTGTAGAACCTCTTACATGTTTGTGAAGCTGGAATGTCGCTCATCATACAAAGTTCTGAGGCACCTCTGCTGCCCCACTCGTTTTGGCTTCTGGCTCCCACCCTCCGTCGGCAGGTGAGCCCCAGAAGTCTGCCCACACATGGTGGCCCTTGGATCAAAAAACGTTCACCGCCCCAGTCTTCATCCATCTGATGTCCCAACCATCTCATTGCCGTTCCCCAGAATTTAAATGTGAAAGAGAAAACATGCTTTCCTAGCACGAACCCGTGATCTTGGTTACATTGGAGGGAGAGCATTGTGGGAAGTCCTGTGGGCTAGCAAGTCCCAAAGATACACCAGATCTGGGTCTTTAACACCAGCTTATCACAAGGGCTCCATTAGCCTAAAGTTCTGCCAGGTGGTCAGATGGCTACCAGCACAGCTAGGCTGCTGGATGGTTCTTGCTGTCTACAAAAGGAACCCAAAAAAAATCCCAGTAAGTTTTATGAAATCTTAGAAGATTTGTCTAGATAGATGATTAGATAGACATAGAGTTGGGGCGGACGGACCCAAAGAGTCATCTAGTCCAACTCATTGCAATGCCGGAATGGATAGAGAAATAGAGAAATACTACAAGGTAGGTAAAGAAGTTTGGCTGCACCAGAACTGTGAGGCTGTGACCTTCCGACAGGCCAACAAGGAAAAACGACACCCTGTTGAAACTCTCATCCAGGACAAGACAGCTGAGACATCTTTCATGAAGGTGTCCTTCACAAATGTACAACTAAGAGTCTATTGGACAAGGAAGATGGGAGGGAGATTTGCTACTGGAAACCACAGGGAAGAGTGGCCATTGGAGCTCTACTCTGAAACAGCAGACCACTGTCAAGAACTGGGCAGAGGAGGAATGGCAGAGACCGTCTCCCTCAAATCCTGACCTTTCCAGGGAGGACGAAGAGGAAGACAGTATAAATTGACAACAGTGGTTTGCAGGAGGTCACAGCTCAGAGGCAGATGAGGGCGAAAGTTGGGAAATAATGGGAGAGGAGGGGGCAGAACTGGAACAGACAGTCTTTAGAAAGCATTCCAGACTCTCCATCTCCCAGGACCTGGCAAGCCTTAAAAGTAGGACAGCAAAGAACTTAAAGACAGAGGGCACAGATCAGGACCCGTAGAAGTGATGAATGAGGAAGTGGGAGAGATTCACTTGGGACAATGCCATTATCCAAGAGGCTGGGTTCTCTTTAGCCTCTCTCTGTAATATCGGAATAAAAAAGGACAGTAAGAAACTTTCCCTTGTTTTTATACTTTCCTGGGCAATCAGCCAAAAGCCGCTGACAGCATCCTGACCACCACACAAAAATGGCCCAGGTGTGAACTCGCAGGTGAAGGGTAACGGAACCAGCGCTCCTGAAGGTGAGGCAAGTAGACGAGGAAGTGACCACAGCTCAGCGCCTACTTTTTACATAGAAGGTTTGAAATTGTCCCATGCTGAATCCTTCCTGTCTGTTTCTAGATCAGGGTGGCCAATGATTTGCATGGACTGAGGTTGTGTTGCACACCAAGAGTCCCAGGTTCAGGGCTCAGCAATTCCAGGTGGGGCTGAGAATGTCCTCAGCCTGAAACCACAAAGACC
Organism: Podarcis siculus; assembly: GCA_034642415.1. Lineage (NCBI taxonomy): Eukaryota > Metazoa > Chordata > Lepidosauria > Squamata > Lacertidae > Podarcis > Podarcis siculus. Next base: position 441,491 of record JAXCMG010000088.1, on the reverse strand, counting down.
TGCTGCCTAAACTAGATAGACCAATGGTCTAATCAATGTTCCTATGTTGTTGGACTCTGTCACGTTCTCTGGTCTGATGGGGGTCCAGCAATATCAGCAGAGCACCAGGTATCCAATTCTTGTTCCAGATCATCTTCATCACATGTGAAAAAGGCTAGTTATCTTCTAACTCTTTCTGATGACACTTAAGGTTGGGGCTGTTTGGTTTTTACAGTTTTGGTTTAGCAGGGTTTGCACTTATCTTACTTACGAGGTGGCCGAGATGTGTCAGGAAGATGTCCTCTTCCATTGCTGGATGAACATCTTTTGATGTCCTGCCGCAACTCTCAGCCACAGCTTCCACTAAAGCCCCATGAGGATCTTGGCAACGCTTTCCAGGAAGCACAGGGCCTTGCGGGAAAGGTTCGAGAACCCCAGAGAGATGGCATGAAGAATGGAAGGACATCAGCAAAGATGACCTCAGCCACCTTGAATGAAAAATACAACTGTGACAAAAATAAATAAAATGCAACCATGCATGAGAATTTCACCGGAATCTGCCCCCCTTCTGATTTTTCTTTCTTTCTTATCAATGGACTTTTTTTAAAAAGCAGGAGCAATTCTGAAGTTCAACTCCTGGCACCTTCAGAATGAAATCAGAAAGCACCTGATGGGAAGGACTGGATCTGGGGATCCCAGAGAGCTGCTACCCATTGGACGATCCTGGGCCAGGTAGACCAACAGTCTGAGCTGGTGACGAAGGCAGATCTAGGGGAGCACAGCTGGTTTGGTTGCACTGGGCACAGAGCTTCTGAGACACCATTTCTGTCTGAGAAAAGTGGAGGGGGCGCCATTTTGTCCTTTGTCTTGAGCCAGGTATGGCGGCCTGAAGTCAACCTAGGCCACATCATCCAATCAAAGCATTGTGATGCCACTCTGAACAGTCGTGGCTTCCGCTAAAGAGTTCTGGGAGCTGTAGTTAAGGGTGCTGAGACTGTGAGCAGACCCCCTATTCCCCTCCCACAGATACAATTGCCATAGCTTCCTGGGATGAGGCATCAAGCCACTCTGGAAATTGTAGCTCTGTGCGGGGAATAAGGTCCTCTTAAAAACTCTCAACACCCTTCACAAACCACAGCCCCCAGAATTCATTGGAGGGAAGCCATGACTGTTTAAAGGGGCATTGTAGCACTTTAAATGGATTGTGAGTGTGGCTACTACAGCATGGCCCCCCATAACACCTAACCAATGCTTTTGTGATATGGGGTTTTTTTGTTTTCAAGTTTCAACACAGGTATAAGACCTAAGAAGTATGAAAATGTTGTATATCCATACAGATGCATGCCGGGCCTCAAGCCACAGCGAACGTGACCTGGGATATTTCAGGTGGGCATTTTGACGGTGCCGCCACCAACAAGTCCAAGCTAAAGGAGAGGGCTTTGGGGAGAACTAGCTTAACCAGCAAGGAAACCTCTCGAGTGGCAGATAAGCCACATGGCGCTGCCCCCATTTCGCCAAACCTTCTGGGTCAAGGTTGCTCTTTGCTTTGCACAAGAAGGGGCCTGAACAAATATTGCAAAGGCACCACTGCTCCAAGCTGCCTCTACCTCTGAATGTCTGAACCTTAGATTCCGGGTGTGCTCCAAAAACAGTAGGGCATGGTCAATGGGAAACACCTCCTGGAACTTCCATGTATCATTGGACTCCAGATCCCATCATCCCTGACCATCAGGCCACGCTGGCTTCTAGGGCTCATGGGAGTTGGACAACACCTGGCGGGCACCAGAGCATTAACAGCTATCCTAGACAGACAGCTGTCCTAGACAGGCCCCATTAACATGTACAGGACTTTGTCCAACAGCACCACACAGTGGGTGGGAGCAGAAGCACAGCATATTTTCTTTTTTTTAACTGGCCATTCAGCACACGTAGTTGCCAAACCGGGAAGGACGAAGGTGGTTCTTAAAAGTGTCCGAGATGGCACCAAGCGATGCTGAGAAATGAATCTTGGCGGAATTACGTCTACGGCGGGTCGCGGAAAAAGGCGAGAGACCAAAGTGAGGCTAAGAGTCGGAAGCCCAAGCTTTCTACAGCGCAGGCGTTGGTTTTTGAAAGACTTGCGCTATCTGGCTGGTTTGGTCTGGTTTCGTTTCAGCCGCCCCACATGCTCGAAGCAGCTGGATCAAAAAACCGTAGCCGTGCATTTTCCCATGAGCGATGCACAGAGTAGATCAAGTGTGCAAAGAGGAGGTGAATGAGCGCAACCTTCCACATGCCCAGGTGGAGACTGGAGGAAGGTGGGCAAGGAGGTCAGTTCAAGGGCACTTAAGAGTACAAAGACCTTTTCAAGAGGTCGGGGAGAAGCACGGCGAGGTCGGGTCAGGTCGGGTGGGTGGGTGTCACTTAGCTTGTCAGGATAAGCAGAGGCCAAACATAAAATATTTCCAGTGCTGGGCTATTGCTTGAAAAAGTCTATACATCAATGCACCCACGGCAGGAGAAGGTGGCGGTGGCAGGAATGGGTCACGATACAAAACATAAAAGAGAACCTTTATCCTTGGCGTGGAGAATAGAGGAGAAGAAGAAGGAGAGAAGTTGCTTCCTGGAAGGAGGCAGACAAAGAAAGGGAAGGAAGAGAGAGAGAGAGACGAAGGGAGGAGCAGCTGCTCCCCGAAGGAGGCAGGAGACGATGGAGGAGAAGAAGGAAAACAAGAAGAAAAGGGAAATGATTAAGGAGGAGGGAAGCCTCTCTTGCGAAAGAGGCAGGAGACGAGAGGGGAATCTTTTCCCCAGGAGTGAAAGAAAGACGTCTGGGAATCTACAAGGAGTTGGGTGGAGGAGGGTTCAGGTACGGTGGGGGGGGCGGTTTCTCCTAATCGCTGGCCACGTGGTTCTCGTTCTGTAAGGCGTGCCAGCGCTCAATCTTCTTGTCCTTGTTCTTCAGACACTCGTACCAGTGTTTCAAGCGCTCGCCTTTGGCTGTGATGCCCAGCTGGCACCCACCTGCAAGAAACAGAAATGCAGCTGCAGAGAGAGGCGTTCCGTGCATCATGGCAGGTCCCAAACCGGGACCCCACTTCCAGGTTATCTTTTTTTTCTTAAATCTGACAGTTCGCATCGCATTCAACCAAAACTCAACAGTTGCCCTGGGTGACCTGGCCGAGATGACCCCCTGCAATGCCCACGGTCCCATCAAAGATCCCTTGCCACCTCCCCTAACCGGGTCCCCCCTCCCAGGGGCTTTGGACTGCAACTCCCATCAGTCCCCAGCCAGCAAGGACTGAGTGGGGCTGCTGGGAATTGCAGTCCAAAAGCATCATTGGGTGGAGGAGGACCAGGAAGACCTTGCATGGAGGATTGTACTGCAAAGCACCTCTTGAGATTGGTCTCAACTAGAGCCAGGGCCTTTTCAGTACTGGCCCCGACTTGGTGGAACGCTCTGTCACAAGAGACTAGGGCCCTGCGGGACTTGACATCTTTCCGCAGGGCCTGCAAGACAGAGCAGCTGTTCTGCCTGGCCTTTGGTTTGGACTCAGTCTGACCCTTATGTTTCCCTCCCCTTATGGTTTTGATCTATGGGCTACTATTAAAATGAGGCTGCATTTTAAATTGTATTTTACCCCGTATTTTAAATCGGTTCCCCCCTCCCCACATTATGTTTTTATTGTAATTTTACTGGTGTTAACCACCCTGAGCCCGGCTCTGGCCGGGGAGGATGGGGTATAAATAAAAATATATATATTATTATTATTATTATTGAGAAAGAAACCCAATAAACAACCCATTCCTGGATATCCTAAGATCCTAAAATTCAATTTTTTTACACACCCACACACGCCATCGTGGTTTAAAAAACCCAAATTAAGCAAGCCTGTTGTTTCTGATAGCACTCACCAATATAATCATTGGATTTGCCAATGTCGTAGTCCCAAACCGATATGTCGAGCTGCTTCTTGGCTAGGTCGCTGTGTTTGATATCGTAGAAAAACTCCTGCCAAAAAGATAACACTCTCCATCAAGGATCAAGTGGTGGGGCTTTGGGGAGGGGGCAGACAAGGCCTTGGCCCGCTAGCCTCCCCTTCCTTGCTCAAAGCAGGCTTCTGTCGATAACCAGGAAGTCAAACTTCGTTCAGACAAAGCGAGGAGGGGATTCGGTTCTAGGGACGGATGGAACTGAGCACAGGTGGGTTGAGGTGAAGCCAGCCCAGCATTCACTATCTACAATATATACACCACAAACTCATCCCTGCTTCATCACTGCCCGTTTCTGGGGCTGCCTCTAAAGTATTGCCTTCCTGACCACTGGCTATGTTGACTAGGGCTGATGGAAGCTGGAATCCTATCTGGGCTGGGTTGCAGCCCGGACTTTGGTGGCAAAGGGGTGGAAGGAAGAAAAAGCCCCAACAATAACAGACTGGCATAATAAATGGCACAGTTGACAAATAGCCTGAGAGGCAATTCAAAACAAAAATTTATGGGAAAATGGGATAGATATAAGATATACGTTCAAAAATATAGTAACGGTTCGCTATCTATGCTAGCGTTCGATTGACGTTGGAGAGAAATTGAGTTGAGAAACAAGATTAAGGGTACATATTGATATAGGAATGTATTAGATAAAATGTAAAGAAATATACAATAACAAGAGTACATTCATTTGTAAAAAAAGAATATACAACGAGATTGACAGGAAGTCCGTAGTGCTGGTACAAATATTATTTTGAAATGGCTTTATGACTTTGTTTCTCCCCCCCCCTTTTTTTTTCTTTCTTTAGGTACATGAATTGGGTATATAAACTTTGTATACATGTTGGAAATTATATTATAATATGCCCTGTAATGTGATATGATAATGTATACATATGTGACATAAGAACATTAATAAGAAGAAGAATAAGAAGAAAAAGGAATCCTATCTGGGCCTTTTCAGTGGTGGCTCCTGGCTGTGCAACGCCTTCCCGAGTGAGGTGCACTGGTACCTCCCTCTTTATTGGCTTTCAGAAGGAATCTCACAACATTCCTGTTTTCACCCAGGCGTTTGGTGGCTGAAAAAGTACTGGATAGAAGAATGTTTTTGAACTTTGCAGAAACTGATTTTAGATGTTTTTAACAGTGTTTTTAGAATGTGTTAAACTGTTTGCTTTGTTTGTTCATGTTTTTAACAGTACATCTGCTTGTCACCCCAACTCCTTGGGGAGGAAGAGCGGGAGGTTAATACAGCACATAAATAATAATGATGAATAAATAATCTGGAGAGCATCAGGCTGGGGAAAGCCGGCGTGTGTGGCAAGCAGGCTCTGAAAATCTCAGAGATGCACCACATGGAATGTGAGAAGAGGCCTTAGAATTATAGCGTCGTGGAGTTGGAAGGGACCACAAGGATCATCTAGTCCAACCCCCTGAAGCACAGGAATCTTAGCCTTGCCTCACCTCATTAAACTCCGGGTTCAACGTCTTCTTTTTAATCTGCGTCTTCTGTTTCGCTTTCTTCCCCATGTCCGGCTTTAAGCATCTGGAAAGAAGAAGATGTGAGCGTTTTTCTCCAGAACTTGGAGGATTGTGAAAGACAGCTGGACAGCTAAAAGGGGTAAGCATCAGTCCAGGCGGAAGGGGAAAAGGTCTCTCTTCTGACCAAGTTTTTGGAATGTAACGGTGATGCATAATCATGGAAAGAGAGAGCAGGGAGGTGGTTTGCTGAACTGTCAAGCTACCATATTTTTCGCTCTGTAAGACACACTTTTTCCCCTCTAAAAAGTAAGGGGAAATGTGTGTGCGTCTTATGGAGCGAATGCAGGCTGCGCGGCTAAGCCAGAACAGGGAGAGGGAGTGCTGTGCAGCGCTCTGTCTCGCTGATCTAGCTTCAGGGTTAGCGGCGCAAAGCCTCTGCAGGGCAGCGGGGTGCCTTCATCCCGCTGCCCTCCGGAGACTTCGCGGGCTGTCCCAGAAGCCTCCGCAGGGCAGTGGGATGAAGGCTCCCCGTGGCCTGTGGAGGCTTCGCGCAAAGCTAGACCAGCTATCCCAGCGGCTATCCCAGAAGCCAGAACAGCAAAAGGCTATCCCAGGAGCCAAATCCGTCTTGCGGTTCTGGCTTCTGGGATTCAGAATTTCCCCCCCTTATTTCCTCCCCCCCAAACTAGGTGCGCCCTATCATCTGGTGCGTTCTATAGAGCGAAAAATACAGTAATTCTTTTGGGGGGGCGGGAATGAACAGAAAAACAGATTATCCCACAGGTGATGAATCTGTGACTCTCCTCAGGTGACAAACATGTTGGGCCACCGCTCCCACCATAGAAGGAGCAGCTGCTTGGCATGTAGAAGGTTCAACACTCCTGCCTGAAACCCTGAAGAGCTGCTGTCGTTCAGTGTAGACAATACTGAGCTCATGCTGCTGCTTCCCCTCTGCTACTCCTCCTCCTTCTGGCTCCATCTGCTCCCAACAGGGATGGGGCAGAAAGTTGGTCCAGTCTGCATTTTAACCAACCCCATTCACAGTTCCCAAAGCAATATGCGAACCAGAACACAGCCACGCCCCCAAATGTGCACTTTCCCATATTTTGTGAGGCATCCCTCCAGACAAAACAAACAAATGAATGTTTGCAAACATGGATATTTAGAGGAAAGCGTGCATATAAATGCATATAAATTGAGGAGGGGAGAACCCAAAGTTGCTCTGCATTCCGCTTAGAGAAATTCAGCTTTTCCTATGCTAAAAAGTCCCAAACACTGAAGCCTTTCTTCGTAGGGGAGCCACACCCTTGCCTGCCACTTCCATCCTGGAAACACGGGGTTGGATAGCAATATTTGCCAAGAGTTGCATCATCTCACGCTGGTGCCAGCTGAACTGGACGATTTGGTAAAGCGGCGAGATTTAGTAGGAATAGGGAAGGTCCTGCGAGATTACATGGCAAAGCACCGAAATTCTCGGAGAAAGAGGCACACTCTTCCTGAGCACTCTCAGAATTGCAAGCCACTAAGCAAATGACAGGGACGCGGGTGGTGCTGTGGCTTAAACCACAGATCCTAGGACTTGCCAATCAGAAGGTCGGCGGTTCGAATCCCCACAACGGGGTGAGCTCCCGTTGCTTGGTCCCTGCTCCGGCCCACCTAGAAGTTTGAAAGCACATCAAAGCGCAAGTAGATAAATAGGTACCACTCCAGCGGAAGGTAAATGGTGTTTCCGTGTGCTGCTCTGGTTCGCCAGAAGCGGCTTAGTCATGCTGGCCACATGACCCGGAAGCTGTACGCGGGCTCCCTCGGCCAATAAAGCGAGATGAGCGCCGCAACCCCAGAGTCGGTCACGACTGGACCTAATGGTCAGGGGTCTCTTTACCTAAGTAAATGACAAAGCCCAGGAGTTTGTGCCCAGGACGTACATTTTCACAAAAGGGTCAGAGTAGCCGTTGGCGTCCATGGCCGCTAAATGGACGCAACGCACAATGCCGACGACGAGGCCTCCTTTCGGGGTGCTGTACATGAGGGACACCAGGATTTTGCCCCGTTCCTCCACGTCGCCCGCTTGGCCCATCTGTGGGGGAGAAAGAGGGAGTCTGCATTTTGGGATAGAGTCATAGAATCATAGAATGGTAAGTTTTATGGTCATCATCCGAAGACCCTGCAATGCAGGAATCACCACTAAACCATCCCTGACTGGAGGCTTGCCTATGTCAGTCTGCATTTCTTAGTGCAGAAAGTGTTGATGTGATGTGCAGAGATCTTTCCTATTCTGATTACTTCAAGAGGCTTCTGGAAGCTTCTGGAAGCTTCTCTGTGTGAAAGAAACAAGCAGAAACTTTATGATGTCTGGGTTATTTCTTCAAAGAAGCTGAGTACAGCTGGTTTAAACTGGTTCTCTTATCTCTTTCTGTCGAGGTGATACTGGCTGTAAAAGTAAGGCCAGATGGAGCCTGGGTTTCGCCTTCTTTTTCTATCTCTTTTCCTTCTGGTGTGGTGTTCTGTATACAGTGGTACCTCGGGTTACAGACGCTTCAAGTTATAGACGCTTCAGGTTACAGACTCTGCTAACCAGAAATCGTATCTCGGGTTAAGAACTTTGCTTCAGGATGTGAACAGAAATCGTGTGGCGGCAGCGGGAGGCCCCATTAGCTAAAGTGGTACCTCAGGTTAAGAACAGTTTCAGGTTAAGACCGGACCTCCAGAACAAATTAAGTTCTTAACCCGAGGTACCACTGTATAGTGTTAAGGTTTAGACTTCTTATAAGGTGTCAGGGAACTGCCATCAGGGCTGGAGAGAGAGAGAGAGCTCCAGAGGGATTCCGAAGAGCGTCCCGGGATGGGGAGAGGGAAGGGATGCAGCGTAGCACCAGTGGAGAAGGGGGGCAGATGGGGGAATCGGCGAGGCGGTCCCATGACTCCTTGCCGGGAACCAGTGGGGAGAGTGAGGGTCCTCTGCTGCCCACACCCTTCTTGCGCAGAAGGCTTCCGCGCAGGGAGAGTAGCAGGAGACTAGGCGTCAAAGAGCTTCTTTGCTGGAAGAAGTTCAAGAAACGCCCACTGACGGATTCTGCCAGCGATTGAGACAGCCACGGGTGAGTGACTGTCCGGACAGAAAAGGTTCACTCAGGCAACCCAGCCAAGTGTTGGCACTGATTTACGCACGAGCAACCCCTAGAACCATTACATAAGTTATTGTAAGTTTTAAGTTGTCTGCTGCAACTGGATTTCTTATAATACAGCACCAATCCTGAATGTATTGGATTTGTGACCCTTAGGCTCATTTGCCTTCAGTAGCAATAAAGCTCTGCCGGATGAAATATTAATTGCCTCAGGTCTATTCTTTGGGAATCCTGAAACGTTTTTTAAGTTGTTACTCTGCTAACTATACAGTGGACGCTCGGGTTGCGAACGTGATCCGTGCGGGATGCACATTCGCAACCCACAGCGTCTGCAACCCACAGCGGCATGTCTGTGCACGCGCGTGCTGCAATTCGGTGTGCATGCGCAAAGCGCAATTTAGTGCTTCTGCTCATGCGCAACCGCCGAAACCCAGAAGTAACCTGTTCCAGTAGTTCCGGGTTTCGGCAGTCCGCAACCCGAAAAAACGCAACCTGAAGCGTCTGCAACCTGAAGCGTCCAAAGTATGACTGTACATTGGAATCTGCTCTGGATCAGTATTGAGTAGAATTTCCATAACAATACAAGCTCTGCTGAAAAACTTCCAAGGGAGTCCTGTTCTGCTGTCAAACAGTTTTTCCAGGTACTTAGGTGAAATCTCCTTTCTTGTAATTTGAATCCATTGGTTCTGTTCCTCCCCTCAGGATCAGCCTAAAACCAGTGCTCTGGCCTTGTTGGAATCTGCCCTTGAACTGGATGGAGGAGAGGCAGCTGTAGAAACCTCTTAACTCAGCGGTTCTCAACCTGTGGGTCCCTAGATGTTGTTGGACTACAACTCCCATCATCCCTGACCACTGGTCACGCTGGCTAGGAATGATGGGAGTTGTAGTCCAACAACATCTGGGGACCCACAGGTTGAGAAGCACTGCTCTGACTTCAAGCCCCACCCCCCACTCGCATGCGGCCCCTGGAAGGCTGCCTTTTTGGCAATGTGGCCCTTGGGCTGAAAAAAATGGTGTAGACCATCTAGAAAGATATCAATACGGATTGTGTATTTGAAGAAATGAGCATTAATTTGCAATTGGGGTTTTGTTTTGTTTTTTACCAGTTGTTTTTATTGATTTTCCAAATTGTTACAAATTGTTGCCAAATTCAATTTAATACAACTTGCAATTAATCTACAATATTGCAAATCTTCTAGGAAGTGTTTTTCCCCCCTGATGGATTTCAATATGAATTGTGGTATATTTAAATCTATTTAATAAAATGATGGTTTTTTATATCTAAAAATGTTTTTTTTTATAAAAAAAAAATTATGCATAGGGAAAGACATTGTCCCCCTGGGTGGCCAAATTCAGTTCTCTCTTCAGTCCAAAGAAGCTTGGGTTGCCTTCACATTGTCATGTTAATCAGATCTACTCTATAAACTACCAGATCAACCGTGCAAATATAAGAACAGCTTCCGCCATCTGCTTGGAAGTAGCCATTTGAAAGCTTCATTCGCAGGAGCCGGCATGGATGTTTCACATACAGTGGTACCTCGGGTTAAGTATTTAATTCGTTCCGGAGGTCCGTTCTTAACCTGAAACTGTTCTTAACCTGAAGCACCACTTTAGCTAATGGGGCCTCCTGCTGCCCCTACGACGCCAGAGCACGATTTCTGTTCTCATCCTGAAGCAAACTTCGTAACCCAAGGTACTATTTCTGGGTTAGCGGAGTCTGTAACCTGAAGTGTTTGTAACCTGAAGTACTACTGTACAGTGGTACCTTGGGTCAAGAACTTAATTCATTCCAGGGGTCCGTTCTTAACCTGAAACTGTTCTTAACCTGAAGCACCACTTTAGCTAATGGGGCCTCCTGCTGCTGCCGCGCCGCCGGAACACAATTTCTGTTCTCAGCCTGAGGCAAAGTTCTTAACCTGAGGTAATATTTCTGGGTTAGCGGAGTCTGTAACCTGAAGCGTATGTAACCCGAGGTACCACTGTATTCAGGCTGTCACTTGAGTGCTGCAGTCATCAAACGACGGTCTCAGAAACGGATTTAGGGGGTGGGGTGCCAAATTTTGGTGTCACACATACCGCTGCTGAAATTTGAGGCCCCAAGATCTGCCACTGATGGCCCGAAAAGCACAAAACAGACCCTTGGGTTTTCAAAGAGTAACTCAGAAAATGTGGTGAAATGTTAAGTGTGACCACATGAGGGCACCTTGTGCAAAAAAACCCCCACAAACGTTCTAGGGCAGGGGTAGGCAACCTAAGGCCCGTGGGCTGGATGCGGCCCAATTGCCTTCTCAATCCGGCCCATGGATGGTCCGGGAATCAGCGTGTTTTTACATGAGTAGAATGTGTCATTTTATTTAAAATGCATCTCTGGGTTATTTGTGGGGCCTGCCTGGTGTTTTTGCATGAGCAGAATGTGTGCTTTTATTGAAAATGAATCTCTGGGTTATTTGTGGGGCATAGGAATTCATTCCCCCCCCCAAAAAAAAATATAGACCGGCCCACCATATGGTCTGAGGAAGGGTGGACTGGCCCATGGCTGAAAAAGGTTGCTGACCCCTGTTCTAGGGGGAGTGGGATTTGCTCAGCAAAATTGCCCAGCCACCCTCCTAGCACCCAGCTAGTTGGTTTTTGTCCTGCTGACCCAGGCTTTCCTCTCCAGATTAAAAGAGTCCTAGATCTCTCCCCCTAAGTTTCACTTTTTGCAAATTCAGCCCACAATCCTCAGAAAAGCGAGGAAACAGGAAAGAGACTAACAGCACTGCAGTCGGGAATTACTAACTGGGAAGACTAAACTAATTCATTCTTCCCCACCCCATAGATTTCCAAATGTTGCATCTTCCAAAGACCAGCTTAGAACTGGACAGGCACCGTTTAAGCATTTTGGACGGCCGTCTTTTAGGAAGGAAATAGAAAAAAAGACAGTCATGGAACTGAGAAATTGCACAAAACAAATGAAATACCGTGAAAATCCCTGAAACGAGAATTAACAGTCTTTAACATCAGCAGTAACATCTAGAACATGGGAGGAATTCAGCCCTGTTCTTGAGTTTGTTCAAAATCTAAAACAGCTTTATCTCGTATTCCTTTCTTTGAATTTGTGCCATTTAGGTTTTTAAACCTTTTTGTAAAAGCAGCACTAGAATTTTCACAGTTGAGTCCTCAACCCTTTAATATTGTGCTTTGCTTTCTTCAAGTTCGGCTTTGTTTAAAACTTGCTATTTAGGTTTTCAAACCTTTTTTGTAAATTCAGTATTAGAAACTGTACTTTTGAGTCCTCAATCCTTTATTACTGCGCTTTGCTCTACCGAGGTCAAGCTAGGATTATAATACGTCAGAATTTTGGGGGTTCTATCCTTCTTTGAATTTTGGTCATTTAAAGTTTATGATTTTTCTATTTCCTTCTGAGGAAACTGAATAGTTCAGTGAAACGAGGTTTGTAGCCGGCATCCCGTTAAGGCTTTGTTCTATTTTAGGTTTTTCTAATTTTTTCCCTTAAGCTTTTTGATTTTATTATTTAGTTGATTTCCACAAGATATTATTTCTAGTTGATTACTTCTCGTTTCAGGGATTTTCACGGTATTTCATTTGTTTCGTGTCTTTAAGGAACGAAGCTTGATCGCAAAATAGTCTTTTCAATGCACTCCACAACTGGCCTTAAGGATGAACAGAAAGACCTTCTCCACAAATAACGGATCACCTTTCTACTGGTTGCAGCTCATCTACTGATTGCTCCAAATCTGAAAGGTTTGGATAATTTGCAGTTGTCTGCTTGGAGATCAAAGGTTTGGACTCTGTGGCTCTCAAGGAAAAGCTGACTAAATAGTTAGCAGCACTGAATGGAAAACGAACGGAAAGATGTTTTGTAGAAACAGGGGATGCCTTTACCTATCAGAAACTGACTCTGGCCTGCAACCTCTGGCAATGCAGGCCCAGGAGGGCTGAATTAACCATTAAATAAGCATGTGCTTGGGACGCGGGTGGCGCTGTGGGTTAAACCACAGAGCCTAGGGCTTGCTGATCAGAAGGTCGGCGGTTCGAATCCCCGTGACGGGGTGAGCTCCAGTTGCTGGGTCCCTGCTCCTGCCAACCTAGCAGTTCGAAAGCACATCAAAGTGCAAGTAGATAAATAGGTACCACTCCAGCGGGAAGGTAAACGGCGTTTCCGTGCGCTGCTCTGGTTCACCAGAAGCGGCTTGGTCATGCTGGCCACATGACCCGAAAGCTGTACACCGGCTCCCTCGGCCAATAAAGCGAGATGAGCGCCGCAACCCCAGAGTCGGCCACGCCTGGACCTAATGGTCAGGGGTCCCTTTACCTTTTAAAGTATGTGCTTAGAGCATCAAGGGGTTGGAGGGCACCACAGAAATTTTCCATTGCCCAATTTACCATGGACCATGCAGTGCAGCTGAACAACATTCCACAAAAAAGGCTCCCACAATAAATGAAAAAAATACATACATAATTACATTTAAAAATAATAATAAAATAGCAACAATAAAATACAGTCAAACCTCAGGTTGAATGTGCTTCAGGTTGAGCGCTTTTGGGTTGCGCTCTGAGGCAACCCAGAAGTAATGGAGCGCGTTACTTTGGGGTTTTGCCACTCGTGCATGCGCAGACACTCAAAATGACATCATGCGCATGTGCAGAAGCGGCAAAATGCGAGCCACGCACATGCAGATGCGCAGTCGCGTCTTACGTTCCATTCAGGATGTGAACGGGGCTCCGGAACGGATCTCGTTCGCATCCTGAGGTACCACTGTAGTAACAACGATCAGTGATATTAATGGTATACATTAATCTTGGGGATACAACAAAATTAGAATCTGGTAACTGGTAAACTGCCATTTGGTCCACTGAGGCTCACGTGATCATTCCAGGTCTCCCTGGTCCTGATCTAACCACTGAACCATCACTGCCTTCCCCTGTCCTGTACTAACAGTCTGATCAAGGCACTGGAACTAAAAAATATGCTTTAGTCTAAGAGGGCATCTGCTCAGAAAATAATTTAGCGTTTCTCCTCAGCTGCTTAGTTGTGGCCATGGAAAACGAGGCGAAACTTCTCCTCAGTCTAGATAATGTCTTACCTCATCTTCGTACAACGCCATCCCTCTTGATGATCCAGTTGTACCTCCACGCTTCATCTTGGGGTTAGCAGCGAGTGAAAGATGGGGGGAGGAAAAAAAGGTTTCCTTTAATATTGTCCGGAAGGTAGCTTGAGAGTCCCTGGGGAACCTGAATTAAGGAGTTCCTGGACCACTATTTCCTACTCAAATGTACTGTATTTTTCGCTCTATAGGACACACTTTTTCCCCTCCAAAAATTAAGGGGAAATGTGTGTGCATCCTATGGCGCGAATGCACGCTCCTTGGCTCCAGCAATAGCAACGCGAAGCCTCTGAAGCGCAGAGGGAGCGCACCAACCCCTCTCACTCTCCAGGCTTCAGGGATAGCCGTCTGAAGCCTTTGGAGCGCAGCGGGACCTTGTGCTGCGCTCCGAAGGCTTCGGGTTCCTTTTGCTGAAGCCGGGAGAGCAAGACTCTCCCGACTTCAGCAGAGAGGGAGAGCTGTGCAGCGCCCCTTCAGCCAAGCGGGAGGAGAAATGGAAGGGGCTCCGTTTCTCCTGCCGCTTCCCTGAAGGGGCGCTGAGCAGAGGGGGGGGAGAATTTTTTTTCTTGTTCTCCCCCTCTAAAACAAGGTGCGTCCTATGGTCGGGTGCATCCTATAGAGTGAACAATACAGTATCTCTGACATTCTCCCCCCCCCCCCCAACCCCCCCATAACCTGTGTTTGAATGAAAGCAGTTTTATTAAATGTGCAGGCTGTTGCCCCAAACATTATCTCCCCAGAGGTATTTTCCCACTGAGTTCAATGAGGCTTTCCCCCCTACGTTTGTGTAACGGAAGATTCCTGCCTTAACCAATTAATGGTACAACTTTCACAGCACACGCGTTCGCTCACAAGGAAATCCCATGTGTTTCAATGCACAGAGCCACTACGTAAAGGTCCTGAATACCGCATCCTGAAAACATAGCGTCAGAAGACCTCCCTGTAGCTGGATCAGGCCCAAGTGGTCTAGAATTCTGTTCCCACAGTAGCCAACCAGATTCCCCAATGGGAAGCCCAGGAACAGGATCCAAGCACAAGAGTCCTCTCCCCAGCTCATATTCAGACTGGGCACAGTACGCCATGATCGTGCCTAACAGCATTCTCCTCCATGAACTTGCCTAAACCGCTTTTAAGGCCGGCGAAGTTGGCAGCCACTGGCACATCCTGTGAGAGTGAGTTCCATAGTTGAACTACCGTATTTTTCGCTCTATAAGACGCACCAGACCACAAGACGCACCTAGTTTTTGGAGGAGGAAAACAAGAAAAGGAATATTCTAAATTTCAGAAGCCAGAATAGCAAGAGGGATCGCTGCGCAGTGAAAGCAGCAATCCCTCTTGCTGTTCTGGCTTCTGGGATAGCTGCGCAGCCTGCATTCGCTCCATAAGACGCACACACATTTCCCCTTACTTCTTAGGAGGGAAAAAGTGAGTATTATGGAGCAAAAAATACGGTATGTGTTGTGTGAAGACTCCTTCCTTTTGTCTGCCCTGAGTCTTGTGGCCCCCAAATTCTACATTATAAGAGAGGGGTTTTCTCGTGCATTTTTTTCCACACCGTGCAAGGATTTTTCCACACCGTGCAAGGATCACATCACCTTGTACTTGACCCAGGGGATGGATCAAGGCTGCAGCGCTTGGGACTTTTTACTTCAGAGAAAAGGCAAGTTAACAGGTGATAGCAAAGAAGCTTATAAAATTATACACGGCATGGAGAAAGAGTAAAGAGAGGGAGAAAATGTTTTCTCCCCCTTTCACGGTGCTGCAAGCCACAAGCATGCAATGAAGCTGAATGTTAGAAGATTCAGGAAGGGCAAAAGAAACTAACTCTTCACACAGCACAAAGTTAAACTATGGAACTCATCGCCACAGGAGGCCATGATGACAACAGCAAAGGACGGCTTTAAAGGAGGACTGGGGAAATTCATGGAGAAGAAAGCTATCTAACTCTCATGGCTATGCGCAGCCTCCACAGCTGGAGGCAGAAATGCTTCTGATTATCAGTTTGTTTGTTTGTTTGCTTGCTTGCTTGTTGATTGAATTTATATATTGCCCTCTACCCAGGAGTCTCAGGGCGGTTCACAGAATAAAATCAAGATATAAAACTACAAAATACATAATATTTTTTTTTAAAAAAAAAGGGCATAGGAAGTAAATCAGATCAACTAAAGGCCTGGTTAAAAAGGAATGTTTTTGCCTGGCGCCTAAAGGTGTATAATGAAGGTGCCAAGCAAACTTCCCTGGGGAGAGCATTCCACAGACGGGGAGCCACTGCAGAGAAGGCCCCGTTCTCATGTGGCCACCCTCCGGACCTCTTGAGGAGGAGACGCATTAAGGAGGGCCTCAGAAGATGGTCTCAGGGTCTGGGTGGGTTCGTATGGAAAGAGGTGGTCCTTCAGGTACTGCGGACCTGAGTTGCTGGAAACCACAGGAGGGGAGAGGGTTCCTGTGCTCGGATCCTGCTCGTGGGCTTCTCAGTGAGGCGTCTCGTTGGCCACTGTGAGAACAGGATGCTAAAATAGATGGGCCATTGGCCTGACCCCAGCAGGGTCTGCTTATGCTCTTATCTGTCTTTAACCAGAGAAGCCCAGTGTTGAAACTGTGGATAGCATTTGCTTCCTTCTCCTTAACCAGCCGTGTTGATTCTTAGTTGGAAAAAGTCATCCTTCCAACTGTCTGCCCAGCAGACAACCTCTCCTACTCTTCCCAACTCAGCTTCCCATCCCCTTTGTTCTACAGAGCAGGTCCACACATGTTCGCGTAAGAAAAGACACACAAACCATCACAATGAATGGGACGAGAACATAAGACGACGGTGAAATGTACCGGGATGACTCTTTCCAGACAGATGTTGAAATTCTTCTTCTGGTTGGCCTTCACTTTCTTCAGGGCCACCCTCGTCTCACCTATGAACTCATTGTGGCCAAATTTGTCCTCGTCACACACAGAGATCCTGAAAGGAACAAACATACACACTCTGGTTAACTCCTGCTTGGACTACTGCAATGCGCTCTATGTGGGGCTACCTCTGAAGGTGACTCGGAAACTGCAATTAATCCAGAATGCAGCAGCTAGACTGGTGACTGGGAGAGGCTGCCGAGACCACATAACACCGGTCTTGAAAGACCTACATTGGCTCCCAGCACGTTTCCGAGCACAATTCAAAGTGTTGGTGATGACCTTTAAAGCCCTAAATGGCCTCAGCCCAGTATACCCGAAGGAGCGTCTCCACCCTCATCATTCTGTCTGGACACTGAGGTCCAGTTATGAGGGCCTTCTGATAGTTCCCTCACTATGAGAAGTGAGGTAACAGGAAACTAGGCAGAGGGCCTTCTCGGTAGTGGCGCCCAACCTCTGGAACACCCTCCCATCAGATGTCAAAGAAATTAACAACTATCTAATGTTTAGAAGACATCTGAAGGCAGCCCTGTTTAGGGAAGTTTTTAATGACTGATGTTTTAATGTATTTTTAATCTTTTGTTTCTGACCAAACTGCGGGAGGCAGTGGAAGACAGGAGTGCCTGGCGTGCTCTGGTCCATGGGGTCACGAAGAATCGGACACGACTAAACGACTAAACAACAACAACAAATCTTTTGTTGGAAGCTGCCCAGATTGGCTGGGGAAATCCAGCCAGATGGGCGGGGTAGAAATAATAAATTATTATTATTATAAACAGCTGACTGGTAGCAGCTCTCCAGGGTCATAGAATCATAGAACTGTAGTCAGAAAACACCCCAAAGAGTCATCGAATCCAACCCTCTGGAATGCAGGAATCGCAACCAAAGGATCCATGACAGGTGGCCATCCAACCTCTGCTTAAAAACCTCCAAGGATGGAGTGTCCACTGTTAGAATTCCTGCTCCATGATTGCAGTCATGGGATTGTTGTCTTTCACATGACGGTATATGTTTTGACTCCACAGAGAGGGAAGTGACGGAGACAGGATGTTTGTGTTACTGTGTTCCATGAAGTGGGACTATTGTCCTTTGTTCTTTTCCTCTTTGCTGTCTGATGCTAGAGAGAGAGGGAGCCATGTTGCATTGCTCTGTGTTTGTTTATATGTAAATAAAGTAGATTAGCCAAAATGCTGAGTCGCTGAGGTCTGTCACGCACATGATGCACAAACTCTGCGGATCCCTAAGTGTGCCGGTGTCGGTTGGCATCAGTCGCTGTGATGTTCAGGCTGAAGAAAGCTTATGAAGCTCCCGAACGATCGACCAGGAGAGAGAGAACATGCCAGTCGGGCATGTGTCTCTGCCAGAGTCCTACTCGAGTGTAGGCTGAACTCCTGAACCTCCGGAGGGAGACCGATCCCACTGTCACAACAGCCCTAGTTCCTGCCCAGCCCCATCTCAGAAGGACCTTTGAAGACGCTTTGCATCAGGTCACCAGAGGTAACTTTGTGGATGTAAGCAGGAATGATCCCATCATGTTTGATTCAAAGATTGAGGCTTAACCCTTTGACTTGCCTCAATGTCTTCCTCTGCATGTCCTCATCCGTGATGCCATGGTACACCAGGGTCTCATTCCATGCAGGGTTCCGTGTGTTCCTCAAAGTCTTGGTCCTCAGCTTGTTTGACTGGAAAACAAGCAGAACTATTAAAACATGCATGAGTCCTTACAAACCTCCCTGATCTGAACGCCTTTGAATGGGCCATCGTGCCTGATGGACTGCATCAAGCCACATTGGAGTGGTTTGGGTTTGTTTTCGCATTCAAATGCACTATATTTTAACAGGTACCTTTATTCTGCAGGATTTATCAAGGCGGTCTGAGTAAGACACTGGAAGGAAACTTGCAAAACAACCTTGATCAATTGACCCTGCTGAGGTCTTATCCCCATTTAACTTTCCCCCGCTCAGTCCACGATTTAAAGCACTGTGTCTGAGCATTTCAGAAAACTCGCTGGCATTTCCTGTGGGTGGACAAAAAGTTTAAATTTGTTTGGCAAAGGGAAACGCCTCCTTGGTTCAGACTGGGGCAATCCTGTCCTCCCTAGAACTTTGTTGCATAGAATTCCCTTTGCCCCACAGAGCACAGCTTGGCAGAGCTGCTCTTTGATACAGCAAAGAGGAAGAAAATCTATTAGAGGAGTTGAGTCATTCTTCAGCAGGTACTCCATTTTTCCAAGGTACCAATTAGACCTGGATAAAAACCTTCGCAGCAAACCAGTCTTTTTAAACCCCCAGTAATAATTAGATTTTCAGGCAGAGGCTTCACCTCGCAGTAACAATGCCACTTTCTAGACCCGCCATTCTCATTAACCTGTTTCCCCCCACAGAGTGCAGCTACGAGCTTTGACAAAGGCTGTGGAACAGGCACGGACAACTTCAGCTCCCAAAAACTGGGGATGGGGAAAGGTGTTGAAAGGGGAAAAAGGAACTACATTTAATTTAACCATTAACAAGAGTCGGTGGGTGGATATTCTGGGTTAATGAACACAGATGAAATAAGAAGAGCCTGCTGGTTCAGGTCTATGGGGTCTCATCCAGTCCAGCATCCTGTTTTCACAGGATAGCCAAACAGATGCCTATTACAGAAGAAGAAGAAGAAGAAGAAGAAGAAGAAGAAGAAGAAGAAGAAGAAGAAGAAGAAGAAGAAGAAGAAGA
>JAXCMG010000088.1:382908-421344 GCA_034642415.1 Podarcis siculus | reverse complement strand
ATTATTATTATTATTATTATTATTATTATTATTATTATTATTATTATTTTCCTGTCTCCAGCTACGGAGGCAGAACACAGCTTCTATCATGACTGGTAACCACCAAGGGCTTTCTCCTCTGTCAATTGGTCCTATTGCATTTTAATGGCTTCCAAATTGTTGTTGTTTATTGAATTTAA
This sequence comes from Podarcis siculus, assembly GCA_034642415.1. NCBI lineage: Eukaryota > Metazoa > Chordata > Lepidosauria > Squamata > Lacertidae > Podarcis > Podarcis siculus. The sequence continues at coordinate 421,165 of JAXCMG010000088.1, read as the reverse complement.
ATACCGCCCTATACCCGGGGGTCTCAGGGCAGTTCACAGAATAAAATCAAGATATAAAACCACAAAATACCTAATAAAAATGAAAACAGCAACCCAATATCCCCCCTCCCAAAAAAAACACATTTTAAAAGGGCATAGGATGTAAATCGGATCAACCAAAGGCCTGGTTAAAAAGGAACGTTTTTCCATCTATCTATAGATGGTATCTGTCACCCACTAAACTGGCAAAGATGTATAAGGTGGATAATAAGTGTTGGAAGTGTAAATATAAAGAAGGGACATTCTTCCATCAGTGGTGGGAGTGTAAAAAAGTTAAAAGCTTTTGGGAAGAGATTTATAACGAGTTGAAAAAGATGTTGAAGTATACCTTCGTGAAAAGACCAGAAGCATTTTTATTAGGTATTATAGGGAAGGATGTCAGAAGAAAGGATTATAAACTTTTCCAGTACGCTGTGACAGCTGCCAGAGTCATGCTAGCTCAGAAATGGAAGTTGGAGGAAGTTCCAACGGTAGAAGAGTGGAGAGCAAAATTGACAGAATATGCTGAATTGGATAGATTAACAGGGAAAATTAGATATACCAAAGATCAAAAATTTATAAAGGACTGGGAGAAATTTGTGTGTTATCTGGAAAGCAACTATGGTGTAAAAATAACGCTAGTAGGATTCAAAGAGGCTTTGTAAATAAATAATAAATATTGCCTAGTAGAGATTGTAAGGAAGGGACGAACAAATGGCAATATGGAAAAAAGGAAGAAATGCGTATCAAAAGGATAACAATGAACGATTGTCAGTAACGTTGAAGGAAGTCTAAAAAGGATATGATTATTGTTGTAATGGTTGTGTTTCTGATGTTCTTGTTTTTCCTTTTTTTCTGTGCATGTTTTTCTTTTCTCTTTTTTTTTCTTTTTTTTAGAAACTTCAATAAATACTTAAACAAAAAAAAAAAAAGGAATGTTTTTGCCTGGTGCCTAAAGGTGTATAATGAAGGTGCCAGGCGAACTTCCCTGTGGAGAGCATTCCACAGACGGGGAGCCACTGGAGAGAAGGCCCCGTTCTTGTGTTGCCGCCCGCCAAACCTCTCGAGGAGGTGGCGCACGAAGGAGGGCCTCAGAAGATGATCTCAGGGTCATCTTGGTTGGTTATCACTATTTCCCGTGGGAGCCATTTCCACGGTTTAACTATGCGACGGGTGGAAAGGTCCTTTCTTTTATCTGTCCTGGGTGTTCTAAGATTCGGGTTCGAGTTCTCGCCTTATGAGAGGAGAAAGGAAGCTTCCCTCATGTCTGTCTCTAAACCCTTTATCCCCCCCCCCACCCCACCAGCTCTTGAAATGTAAAAGCTGAAGCATGGTGGCATAGATTTCTGCTCTCCTAGGGGAACAGAGTAACAGGCGATTAAGCTCATTCTGGAGGTCAGGAGAGATGGGAGGAAAGCCCTCCCTGGTCAGGGTCAGCTGGCATCTCTGCTGATCAGGGTCATGTGCCCCGTTTAAAGTGCGTTATTTGCTCAAGCTTTTAAAAGCCGGTTTTAGTACTACCCTTGAGATTTCCTTTATTGCTATGGTGTGTCACTGTGACACTGTGTGCTACTGTTTGGCTGACTCGACTAAGTTCATAAGTGCTGTAATTACATCGCGGTTGCATGTGCTGCGTTCCGATTTTGGAAAGGAGGGAGGATATTGGTTCATGTCTGCTGCTGCTTTAGGCCTTGGAGATTTCCTTCTCTACATCTCCGCAGAGATAGGAGTTTGTGCATTTCCCCTTAATTCCTCAAAATGTCACACCACTGTTTTCATACAGTAAGGGATGGATTTAGGTTTGATGAGGCCCTAAGCTACTGAAGGTAACAGAGCCCGTTATATGTCCAGCTGTCCTTTGTCAACAACAAACCGTCGCTGTTTTTTTTGTGTTGAATATATGCTGTATGGTAATTTATGGACCTAAAGCCATTTGCACGTAACAAAATATGTATTTCATCAAAGTAATTATTGAACTGAAATACAGTTAAGAAGTATATTAATAGTGAAATACAGTTAAGAAGTATATTAACAGTGAAATAATTATTAAGCTCTAACTGTATGTTTTATTTTATTTGTTTTTTATCTTATATTTTGGAAATGTACACCCAGGGTGTTTTTTTTCTTTACAATTTTTTGGGGGGCCCTCAAGAGAATGGGGCCCTAAGCTAGAGCTTGTTTAGCTTTTCTTCTTCTTCTTCTTCTTCTGCGATCCCTCATAGCCGAGTAAGATTGTCTTCCATGAACACAGTTTTAACAGTGTGTCCGTAAGTGACTGTGGAGGCCAATTCTGGATCCACACGTCCTTCCACAGTGGGGACACAGGTTTCCAGGCGCGAGTTGATCACAGTGAGGGCTTGCCAAGCGTGCCTTCCTCTTAACACGTTTCGCCCTTGTGTCCTGAGTTCGAGTGTCTTCAAAGCCCATTAAACCTTTTTGTTTTTTATCTTATATTTTGGAAATGTACATCCAGGGTTCTTTTTCCTTTAATTTTTTTGGGTGCCCCCAAGAGAGTGGGGCCCTAAGCTATAGCTTGTTTAGCTTATATGTAAATCCAGCACCGCATACAATCATAGAGCTGGATGTGATCCATAGCTGTCAAGTGTCCCTTATTTGAAGGGACAGTCCCTTATTCCAGCGCCATGTCCCACTGCTGTCCCTTATTGATGGATGTCCCTTAAATGTCCCTTAAACGATGTCCCTTAAATTTCAAAGGAAGCAGCTCCTCTCCCTCCCTGCCAGCCAGGGAGGAGGGAGGCTCCAACTGTGTTGCTTGGCTGTGTTGCTCACCCAATAAGAAGTCTAAGAACGACTGGGGGGTGGAGCTTGCATACCTTGTGTGTGGCTAGTTAATGCAAGCTGAGGGGTTTTTTGAATGCTGGACGCCATTTTGTAGCATGTGCTGCTGCAAACTTTGCAGTGCAAAGCCAGGCCGGGGAGCCATCTTAAGTTGAGGCTGCATAGGCCTTGTGATTCAGACTCTATTCAGTTGAACCTCTGGTTACAAAGTTGGTTGGACAGTGTTCTCAAAGCTACCAGCATGAGTTTGACCAGACTGCAGGAGGACAGGAAGACTGGAGTGCCTGGAACAGGTGAGGCTGCAGGTCCCTTATTTTCAAGGCTGCTGGTCCCTTATTTTCAAATCTGTAAGTTGACAGCTATGATGTGATCCCTCGAGTTATTTAGTCCAACCCCCTGAAATGCAGGAATCACAGCTAAAGAATCTCTGGCAGATGGTCATCCAACCTCTGCTTCAAAGGCTTGGTTTCCAGACCCCTGACCATCTTGTTTGCCCTCCCCTGAGCACCTCCCAACTTGTTGTCCTGGAGACAGTTGCCTCTTATCAAAGGGGGAGGATGAAGGGACAAAATTACCTTACCTTACTGGCCCCTGGCAAAAGGTGCAGCTTCACATAAGGGTCTGCCAACCCATTGGAGTCCATCGGTTTCAAGCCCTGGACAGGAATAAAATCAGGGCAGGCTCATTAACTCTGCCAGAGGCCAAGTTGTCTTACCGTATTTTTCGCTCCGTAAGACGCACCTGACCATAAGATGCACCTAGATTTTAAAGGGGGGAAGCCCCGTTTTGGGGGGGATCAGCTCAAAGTTGTGCAGCTTTTTGCAAAGGGGAAAAACCTCATGGGGGGGGTGTTCAGCTCACAGTTATGCAGCTTCTTTTGCAAAGGGAAAAGTTCCGGTTTTTTGAGGATCAGCTCAAAGTTGTTGAGCTTACTTTGCAAAGGGAAAAAAATCCTGTTTTTATGGGGTTCAATTCACAGTTCTGCAGCTTCCAGACAGATAATGTAATGCCACTGGGGAAACAAACAGCCTGCAGAACATTCAACAATGGAGGCCTGGGCAAGGGGGCAGTGGGTGAAAGGGAGCCAGCGATCGACCACACATTCGCTCCATAAGACGCACGGACATTTCCCCTTACTTTTTAGGAGGAAAAAAGTGTGTCTCATGGAGCAAAAAATACGGTAACTCATGCAATGATCAAACACGGATGGAATAAGATGGGGTGGGGAATCCTTTTGGCTCTGTGGGCCAGATCTTTATCAGGATCTGCGTAATGGGCCAAATTTGACGCTGTGATGGGGCATCCACCTATTAATCGCATGACTTAATGTGATTGACAGGCGGGCGGGGCTTTTTGCTCCAGTCTTAATGGTGTGGGAGTGCTTTAAAGCACTTTCCCCTGTGAGAGGGGAAATTTTTCTCTCACTGCCCTCCACTGCTGCTAGGGATAGGGTAGAAATTCAATTCGGTTTGCACTGGAAGGCAGATCTATCAAATCTGCGCTTTCCAAAACAAGCAGCAAACTGCAACAAGGCTACCCAGATTCGCACACCCCCGTAGAACAACTGGAAAGGTTTGTGCGTAAGGAGAATAATAGGCATTGCGGGCCCCCTCCGAGCCTGATAATCTTCCAGTTCTCCAGCTGATTCCCTCTTGAAGGACCCAAAGGGTGGCACCCGCCCTGTGGAACACCCTCCCATCAGATGTCAAAGAAATTAACAACTATCGACTTTTAGAAGACATCTGAAGGCAGCCCTGTTTGGGGAAGCTTTTAACATCTGGTGAATTATTGTATTTTAATGTTTGGTTGGAAGCCGCTCAGAGTGGCTGGGGAAACCCAGCCAGATGGGCAGGGTATAAATAATAAATAATTATTATTACTATTATTATTATTATTATTATTATTATTATTTACCTTTGCCTTGATGAGGGTGCAGTGCAAAGAGCTGTTCTCCTGGTCATACAAAAGGCTGAATTCCAGAGCTCCAAGAGTAGCTGGGGAGAGAGAAGGGTTAATGCTGACAACATGGCTGGGCCTGCGGTGTTGCAGGAAGGTTAGAGGGAAACAATTCTAGCATTTGTTTTCCAGGAAAAAATGACTTTGGTGGTGGGTGTTCCATTCAAAAACAGATACAGTGATACCTTGGTACTCGAACGGCTTGGCTCCCAAACAAATCGGCTCCCAAACGCCAGAAACCCAGAAGTGACTGTTCCAGTTTGCGAACGTTTTTCAGAAGCCAAACGTCCGGCACGGCTTCCGATTGAGCACAGGAAGCTCCTGCAGCCAATCGGGAGCCGTGCCTTGGTTTTAGAACCGTTTCAGGAGTCAAACGGACTCCCGGAATGGATTGAGTTCGAGAACCAAGGTACCACTGTAGTTGGGCATAAGTTTGGGAACAGTTCGCCTGTGAAGATCACCTTACCCCAAGTATGCCCTCTCAACCACTCCAGTCTGCAGAACTGGCACTATTATAGGGGCCACATAACACCCGTTTTGCGCTGGTAAGAAATCAGTCTTTTAGTATGCTTCCCACAGCCTGGATCTCCCCGCATACCCACTTCTGTCTGCTCCATGTGCCTTTGCATCTGCCACTTCACCCTGCCCAACGGTAGGGCCGGCCCCGAACGAGAGGCTGAGCCAAAGGCTGTGCAAGAGAGATGCCTTTTGGGGGATGTGACACAACTCTGCAGATGATTCACATCTCTTAGGTAAGTCCGAAGATGGAATATTCCAGTTTTTGCCTTTCACCTCATGGGGCTCCCCACCCCCACCCCGAGAAAGAGCAGAGCTGCATAAGAATGCCTGTGGGCTCCTGCGTCTTGAATGAATAATTGAAATCTTCCAGCGTGGGTGGGTGTTTTTTGTGGGTGTGAGCAGAGATGGGGTTGTCATCTTCCACCAGAGGAGAAAAACGGTTGCACTCCACCATTCCTCTCCCCGATTACTTATTTACTAACCATTAAAAGCACTTAGGAAGGCTCTGGAACGATGTCACGAGCCCCCAAAGGAGGGCAGCCACCATTACTTTGAAAAGGACAGCAGCCCGAGAAAATCTAGCAGACTTTAAAAGTATAATCCAGCCATGAAAAATGCAGGAGACAAAACTAGGGAGGGAAACATGGGACTTCTGCAATGGCGTCTCCCATTGCATCACAAAAGCAAGGCAGTTCAGAATCTTGCATTGAATCACGGCAACACAACCACCATCTTCGGCTTCTGTTCTTCATTCTGCAGAAATAAACTTTAAAAGCCTATTGGTAGGAGGCTTGGGGAAAGCTCCCAGGGCAGAGAGGCCTGGACATTGGGGGATCTAAGAGCTCTAGGATCCCTCTCTGATCCCACCCACCACATCTACAAAAGAAATCAAAGTGATTCATCTTGAGACAACCAGGATTGCATCTTATGTGGGGGTTCGGGTCCAAAGGTCCCAAGTATATGCAAAAACGTGTACCGTATTTTTCGCTCTATAAGACGCACCAGACCATAAGACGCACCTAGTTTTTGGAGGAGGAAAACAAGAAAAAAAAAAATTCTGAATCCCAGAAGCCAGAACAGCATGAGGGATCGCTACGCAGTGAAAGCAGCAATCCCTCTTGCTGTTCTGGCTTCAGCGATAGTTGCACAGCCTGCATTCGCTCCATAAAATGCACACACATTTCCCCTTACTTTTTCCCTCCTAAAAAGTGTGTCTTATAGAGCGAAAAATACGGTATATGCAAATACTCCATGGGGGTATATATTCGAACTGCCCCCATGGAGTCACCGCCTATGTAAGCATCCCTAGCCTTCCCGAGCAGGTGCTCTGAAGGGGCCTAGCAAGGCAGAGAGCTTAAAAGCTCCAGGCAAAAAGAGCTTTTGAGCTTTCTGCCTTGAGTTTAACTTGTGGGATTTCAGCCGGCCAGCCTTCAACCTTCTGCGGTTGAAATCATGGTAGTTAGATGCGTGTAAGAGGCAATGGGATGCGGGTGGCGCTGTGGGTTAAACCACAGAGCCTAGGACTTGCCAATCAGAAGGTCGGGGGTTCGAATCCCCGCGATGGGGTGAGCTCCCGTTGCTCGGTCCCTGCTCCTGCCAACCTAGCAGTTCAAAAGCATGTCAAAGTGCAAGTAGATAAATAGGTACCACTCCAGCGGGAAGGTAAACGGCGTTTCCGTGCGCTGCTCTGGTTCGCCAGAAGCGGCTTAGTCATGCTGGCCACATGACCCAGAAGCTGTACGCTGGCTCCCTCGGCCAATAAAGTGAGATGAGCGCTGCAACCCCAGAGTCGGTCACGACTGGACCTAATGGTCAGGGGTCCCTTTACCTTTTTAAGAGGCAATCAGACTGTATGCTCAGGCGTTTGCAAGGCATACATTCCTGGCCTCTTCGGAAGGAGGCACTTCCCTGTAGGCTAAGGAAGAGCTGGATCAGGTGAAGCACCTTGGGCTTAGAGTAATGCAGCCCGTTTTATGTGCCCTGCAGAGATAGGGTACAGGGACAAAGAAAGGAGGTGGCATGGTGGATCCCTGCCATGTTGCAAATTCTATCCTCTGCGACTCTGGTCCCACTCACAGCCAATGTGCACCCACACACCCCAAAGCTAGTGACTCTTGGCAGAAATCAGGTCACCTGACACAAAAGTTGCTCATTCCTGCAGTTTTCTTCCCCAGTTTTAAATTACCGTGTTTTTCGCTCTATAAGATGCACCCGACCATAAGACGCACCTAGTTTTTAGAGGAGGAAAACAAGAAAAAAATATTATGAATCTGCGCAGCACCTCTCCAGCAAAGCGGAAGGAGAAATGGAAGGGGCTCCGTTTCTCCTCCTGCTTCGCTAAAGGGCTGCTGCGTAGCTTTCCCTCTCTGCACAGCACCTCTCCAGCGAAGCGAAGTCAGAACACCAAGAGGGATCACTGTGCAGCAAAAGCAGCCATCCCTCTTGCTGTTCTGGCTTCTGGGGTAGCTGCGCAGCCTGCATTCGCTCCATAAGACGCACACACATTTCCCCTTACTTTTTAGGAGGAGAAAAGTGTGTCTTATAGAGCGAAAAATATGGTATAAATTTCCCGAATAAAAAAGAAAGAGTGAAGCCATATCCTTGAAGCTTGAATTGCCTAAGGAAGCAATCTTTTATCAACTGGAAATCACTAGAGACTAATCAGTGGGGACAGGTAAAAGTAAAAGGTAAAAGACCCCTGGACGGTTAAGTCCAGTCAAAGGTAACTATGGGGTTGCGGCGCTCATCTCACTTTCAGGCCGTGACGGAAACCAGAGTGCACGGAAATGCCGTTTACCTTCCCGCCGGAGTGGTACCTATTTATCTACTTGCACTGGTGTGCTTTGGAACTGCTAGGTTGGCCGAAGCTGAGACAGAGCAACGGGAGCTCACCCTGTCGCGGGGATTCGAACCGCCGACCTTCCGATCGGCAAGCCCAAGAGGCTCAGTGGTTTAGACCACAGCGCCACCCGTGGGGTGGGGACAATTCTTAATTGGTGGGTCTAAGGTTGGAGCACTTCCTTATCTTTGAAGCCGTGTGCCTCTTATGGGTTCCTCTTACAAAGTCATGGGAAAGAAAGAAAGAAAGAAAGAAAGAAAGAAAGAAAGAAAGAAAGAAAGAAAGAAAGGGAAATGGCCTCTTTGCAACAACAAAAAATGGCCTTAGCCCAGTGTTGTAACTGCAACCTACTTGCTTCGTCCGAGTCGTAGCTGTTGGCCTCGTCTTCCTCCTCCTCTGGAGGAGGCTGCCGTTGGGGTGCAGGTGCAGCTGGAGGGGCACCAGCTTGGCTGTAGGGAGCCACCTGGCGCATAGGTCTCTCCCCTGCGGGTGACGGATATCCGGAGGTGGCTTTCTCATCCCTCGATGTCCCAGCAGCAGAGATGGGGGGTTCGGCTTGGGGTGGAGCCATTGAAAGACTTCCTATGCAAGCAGAGAGAAAGACAGCGAAAGGAAGGAGACGGGTAAGAGTTCTAGGGTAGATTTCTTTCCTTTTTTCTAAAAAAAAGTATAGTATAGTATAGTATAGTATAGTATAGTATAGTATAGTATAGTATAGTATAGTACAGTGGTACCTTGGGTTACATATGCTTCAGGTTACATCCACTTCAGGTTACAGACTCCGCTAACCCAGAAATAGTACCTCGGGTTAAGAACTTTGCTTCAGGATAAGAACAGAAATCGTGCTCCGGCGGCGCGGCAGCAGCAGGAGGCCCCATTAGCTAAAGTGGTCTTCAGGTTAAGAACAGTTTCAGGTTAAGAACGGACCTCCGGAACAAATTAAGTACTTAACCCGAGGTACCACTGTATAGCATGGCATAGCATAGCATAGACAGAATCCAAAAGGGAAAAGGGAAAGGAAAAACAAGATATGGTCAGGTTAACAAATACAGTCATACCTCATGTTACGTTTGCTTCATGTTACATTCTTTCAGGTTACATCCCGCGGCAACCTGGAAGTACCGGAAAGGGTTACTTCCGGGTTTCGCCACTCATGCATGCGCAGAAGCGCTAAATTGCGCTTCGGGCATAAGCACCAAATCGTGCCACGCACCTGCGCAGATACAACGCTTCAGGTTGTGCTGTTTTCATGTTGCGAATGGGCCTCCGGAATGGATCCAATTCGCAACCAGAGGTACCACTGTACTTAAGACGGCTCGCGCACAGATAAAATAGAACTAGCTAAAAACATAGGAAAGATCTTTAAAATGTAAACAAACACCAATAGTATTCAAATAATATAAAAAGGTCCGTTAAAAACAAAGGCAACCATTTAAAAAACCATCGCAGCATCAACCCTTTCCTCAAAAACATTCAGTCTCTAGAGAGGTGTTACCCAAGCCTGGGTCTCCAGCTGTTTTTGGACTACAACTCCCATCATCCCTAGCTAGCAAGACCAGTGATCAGAGATGATGGGAATTGTAGTCTGAAAACAGCTGGAGATAACCGTCTTGGGTAACACTGCCATAGAGGCCAGATAGAATAGGAATTTGTTAATATACAAATCAAACAGTTTGTACCTTGTCTTTCTGGAAAGCGACCTCCAGGGCCTGTCCCTGGCCTCCCCGCAGCAGCTGGGCCTGCAAAGCAAAAGTCTGCACTGAACTATAGGTATTCCCAACAAGAGCACTTCTATTTCTCGCTCTCTACATCTTACATTTCAAAAGCAAAGAGGTGCGTTTAGGAATATCCTAAGGCACAGCCGGGGAAAAGGGGTCCATCTTCTATGGGACAGCCCTTAAGATATTTGAAGATGGCTCTCATATCTCCTCTTCATCTCCTCCGTCTTCCAGGCTAAACATACCCAACTCCTTCGACCATTCCTCATAAGGCTTGGCTTCCAGTCCCTTGATCATCCATATATATATATATATATATATATATTCATATATAAATAAATTATATGTATATATATAAATATTATATATATATATAGTTATATACAAATATATAAAAAATTTAATTTGAAAAACTCTCTCTCTCTCTCTCTCTCTATATATATATATAAAGTTTTTCAAATTGAAATTTTACATAAATATATCAAACATAAATCATAAAAACAAGATTCCAAGGAATCTCCTGGATTTCCATCCTCCCCATTGTGGGTCCTATTATTAATCATTTCTTCCCGCATCTTTTATGATGATCCAAATCTTTTACATCTCCATTGTGTCCAGAATTCACCCTTAAACTACAAGTGACATTCCAATCCTACTAGCAATTTTAACTGTTTACAATGGTCTTTAAGATAAGTTCTAAATTTCCCCCATTCCTTATTAAAATGTTGGTCTTCCTGATTTCTGACTCTTCTGGCCATTTCAGCAGAGTTCATCAACTTCATCTGCCATTCTTCTCTGGTAGGAACGTTATCTTCTTTTAATAATAATAATAATAATAATAATAATAATAATAATAATAATAATGTTTTATTTATACCCCGCCCATCTGGCTGGGTTTCCCCAGCCACTCTGGGCGGCTTCCAACTGAATATTAAAAACAGTACAGCATCAAACATTAAAAACTTCCCTAAAGAGGGCTGCCTTCAGTTGTCTTTTAAAAGTAAAATAGTTGTTTATTGCTTTGACATCTGCTGGGAGGGCGTTCCACAGGGCAGGCGCCACTACCGAGAAGGCCCTCTGTCTGGTTCCCTGTAACCTTACTTCTCGCAATGAGGGAACCGCCAGAAGGCCCTCGACGCTGGATCTTTCCACCTCTGGGCCAATAACATCCATGCAGCTGTGGTCGAATACATAAATAGTCTTTTCTGCTCCCTTGATCATCCTGTCCGCCCTGCTCTGCACACCTTCCAGCTTGTCAACATCCTTGCTGACAAACTGCCCTCTGTCCTTCCTCCATCCAGGTGACCAGAGCTCAAGGGTACATTTCAGCTGGGCAAAAACACTATAGCAGGAAGGGAAGGCCAAGAAGGGAGGCGGTTTGGGGAGGGAATGGCCTCCAGGGTTCCCCAGGGGGCAGATAGAGAGGCCGAGGGGGCAGTTTTGATCCTCCACTCCTATCCTAAGACCAAGGTCTCAAAGGGGCATTTCAGCTGGTCAAGGGAATGGGGGTGAATTTCAAGGGGCCTGGCAGGGTGCTGCCTCGTGAAGCTGCCTTGCCCCAGAGCGTTTGAAGAGATTCAAAATGGCAGCCAGCAACAGGAGAAGAAGAGAGTGTGCCAATGAGTTCATCTGCCTGCCTCAAGATTCAGCCCCAGCACCCCCCAAAAAATACCAAGAGGGCAGGAGATCTTAGCCTCTGTTTCCTTCTGGAAACCCAGCCAGATGGGCAGGGTACAAATAATAAATTATTATTATTATTATTATTATTATTATTATTATTATTATTATTATTAAGACGCACACATATATCAGGGCATTCAGCCTGGCAGTGAAAACGAGAGACTCTACCTCCGGCTTCCTCAACCTCAGCCCTCCAGATGTTTTTGGCCTACAACTCCCATGATCCCTAGCTAGCAGGACCAGTGGTCGGGGATGATGGGAATTGTAGTCTCAAAACATCTGGAGGGCCGAGGTTGAGGAAGGCTGCTCTACCCCTTGTCCAATACAGTAAGGAAAATCAGCACAAGGTCTCTTGTTCCAATTATTCTGGTTTTAAAAGGCACTGTTGGAAGGGGAGAAATACCCTGGAATCACCAGGCATACCTTGCTCTGCCACCTGGGCAGGTGGATTCTGGTTAGAAGCCAGAGGCCTAGAACTTGCAGCCTGGGCAGAAGCGGGTTGCTTCACACCTTAAAAAAAGAAGAAAGTATAATTGTCAGCATATCACAAAGTCCTCAGAGGTTGTGTTACTGAATCTGTATTTAAATGAGAACCAGGACCTGGCAGATAAACCATTTTTGGGGATTCTCTTAATGGCAGCACGAAGGGTTAAAAATAGGTGCAATTCTTTATTTTTTAAAAAAATTACTAACTTTGTTGAAATTTTTTAAAACAATTACCAAGCATATAGTGTTGCCTTCCAGGACAGATGTTAAGCCTTGTGTGCAAATCATCCACATGGACATCAACATGGAAAACCTTGAACATTTGCAAACTTGAACACTTGGTGCAGGGGAGTACAGTGGTACCTCGCAAGACGAATGCCTCGCAAGACGAAAAACTCGCAAGACGAAAGAGTTTTTCGTTTTTTGAGTTGCTTCGCAAGACGAATTTCCCTATGGGCTTGCCGCGCAAGACGAAAACGTCTTGCAAGAGCAACTCATAGCGCACGGTGTGGCAGCCTTTTTTGAGGTTTTCGGGAAACCGTGCTTCGCAAGACGAAAAAATCGCAAGACGAAGAAACTCGCAGAACGAATTAATTTCGTCTTGCGAGGCACCACTGTATGGGCCATTGCCATTAATGGGGAAATTGACCCACAAATGAAGACTGGCAAGAGGAACAAAGCACAAAGATTGCCTTTAACAGTGACGCTTTATTTCGTTCACAAATTCTCCAGAAAACCCACAGGATTAAACTAGCTTGTGGGTCACTTAATAAGAATGTGTTTTACAGGTGCATATGGCTATAAGTTGTGGTGCATGTACAGGAACACAGGTTTTTATAATGTATTTGGGGGGGTGACTGGGGAAATTTAAAGAATAGAAATTGTTTTTTAAAAAAGTGGTGGGAGAAAGCAGAGATTAGGGAGGAGCATCACATGTCTCAGGCTGAATAGTCTAAGTGCCACAGCTAAAGGGGTTGTTTAGAATCCATTAAGCCTTGGAGCCATAACAACTATCAGTAGAGATGTCCTCAGTTTTGTTACCAGAAAACCAACCATTGCCTGTACACTCCTCCTTTGGTGTGCCATCTTGGTTCCACTCAGACTCTTCTGTGATGCCCGTCGATGATTGCATCCAATTGTAGTCTCAAAGCACTAGGGCCATCTTTAGCATATGTGGCGCCAGGGTGCAAAGATCCACCCAGTGCCCCCAAATTACCATACTTTCCCGTGTATTAGACGAGGTCGTCCTATACACGGATGGGGGGGGGAGCTGCGCACTGCCAACATAGCTGTCAACTTTTCCCTTTTCTTGTGAGGAATCCTATTCGGAATAAGGGAAACGTTAAAAAAGGGAAACGTTGGCAGATATGACTGCCAGCCATATGGTTGGCGGGCGCGCAACTCTCTCCCATGCCATTGCGAGAGGAGAGCATTTCCTGCAGAGGCTTGGGAGGGAAGCTGCGCGCCCGCCAGTCATCTGGTGCCCCCCAGAATTCGGCGCCAGGGTGCCCCACACCCCTTGCACCCCTGCTTAAAGACGGCCCTGCAAAGCACTATGCCAGAGCTTTCCAAACTCCTTATGTTGGTGGCACACTTTGTAGACATGCGTTATTTTGCGACACAGGCGACACGGTGGCGCTGTGGGTTAAACCACAAAGCCTAGGACTTGCCGATCAGAAGGTCGGCGGTTCGAATCCCCGTGACGGAGTGAGCTCCCGTTGCTCGGTCCCTGCTCCTGCCAACCTAGCAGTTTGAAAGCACGTCAAAGTGCAAGTAGATAAATAGGTACCGCTCCAGCGGGAAGGTAAACAGCGTTTCCGTGCGCTGCTCTGGTTCGCCAGAAGTGGCTTAGTCATGCTGGCCACATGACCCGGAAGCTGTACGCCGGCTCCCTCGGCCAATAAAGCGAGATGAGTGCTGCAACCCCAGAGTCAGCCACGACTGGATCTAATGGTCACGGGTCCCTTTACCTTTTTATTTTGCGACGCAGCAATTCAGTTTCACTAGCAAGGTGAAACTAACCCCTTATAAGAGATAGGGAACCATATTGTGCGACACACCTGCACACTGCGACCGACACACTAAAGTGTCGCGACACGCAGTTTGGAAAGTTCTGCACTACACACACCCAACCCCCTGCCATCCAATCTGCCTGCTAAACCCATTGTTATTTCCTTCAATAAAGACTTGCGCCCCAGTTTCCCTTCTCATCTCTCCAAAGCCACTCGCTCCACAGCCATTTAAGACTTTAAATCCCTCAGTGCCTCCAGCGGCCAGAAAAAGCAAGCAGCAGGCAATCGCAGCTCTATCCGTCCAATAGGAAAACCAGACGCATTCTATTTAGGCCGTTAAACCAAGGAAAGCTTGTTTTTCTCAATGAAACCATTTATAAAACTGTTTGTAAATGTAGGATTCTTGCTTTTGGAACTTGAAAAGCTTGTGTGCCCCCTTGCATTATGGGAAACCTGGTGTCTGCATGGTCTTTTTTCCTTTACCTCAAAGTGTGAGACCACGTAGGCCGATACCCACCTAAAGGGTTCTCCTTTCTTTCCCTTTTGATCAATGACCCTAGATAGTGTCAATGGTCCCCAAATATTCTACTGTTTGCCCAGGTGCGCTGCCTAAAGGGATCATGAAGGCCCTGCCAGACATCACGGTTGTCATGTCAAGAAAACCCAGCAAAAACCTATTTCTAATGTCAATGCTTTGTGTAAACTCCATCTGGAACTATGTAAATCTTGCTAATAATCAGGAACGTGACACACCTTGACCTGCCTGGCCCACCGTAACTCCACCAAATGTGTGGTGTAATTTTGAAATTTACCTAATTACTCTTGCAACATCTCCTCAAGTTGTCTTATGAGGAAAGCGACCCCAGACTCAGTGGGAGTTCTCCAAGTTGCCAATCTAGTCACTTAAAAATGGAAACTCTGTGATTATCCCTGATCTGTCTGTACCCACTGAGACTTTGGTCTCATCCACACATGCCTAGAAAGCACTTTTGCTTGTCCTGAGCTTTCTTCGGCACGAGACCAAGCGGTTTTGAATTTTCCCCTGGAAAACCCACTCTTTAGCGCTAATCGGAACAAACAGAAATCTGCAGGAAACCCAATTGCCATTTGTTCTGATTCAGCACCAAAGATCAGGTATCCCCAGGGGAAATCAGCAGGGTCAATGGAGGTGTGGATGAGCCCTCTCTCAGTACCAACGGGGCTATACCTGATGTGGCTACACTTGGATTAAGTCCCAGACCCTTTGAAAATAAAAAATGGATAGCTGGGTGTGGTTACCTGTGGAAGGTGGGGGGCGGGGACACAGCACAATCTCAGAGGCAGTCATGTTCTGTCTATTCTAAAGGCTGACTCGTGGAAATATAAAACACTAGATTTTGGAGCACAATATTAAGCCCCAGGACTTAGCTACAAAACTGTGCAGTTTTACTCCTAAAGAAGGCAGAAAATAATCTCTCGCTTCCCCCACCAGATAAATAACTCAAGTGGGTCAGCTATATTTAGGATAAAAGGAATAAAAATACAGCCAGCGATCAGAAACGAGGAAGCGGATGAGAGAAACCCTGATCAAAAACACCATTTTAGGTTGTTGCTGTTTTAAAGAAATTATCTGCATCCATTACTCTGAAAATCCCTGAAGAAAAGATTGAGAGGTGAGATGAGAGCTGTGATGGTCTGAGACTCGGGCTCAGTCTCGGAACCAGAGGAGTCTTAGTCCGCACTGGATCCTTTGCCTCAGGTGGCACGTGAACCAAGTCTGGGGCCTGATTCTGAAGAGCCCCAGTCTGCACAGGTTCCCCTGCAACAAGCACCAGCTGGGCCGAGTCAGGGGCCTGAGCCTGCCCTGGCTCCAAATGCGGGGATTACCTCGTTGCCTCCAGCTGGGCCATCACTTACAGCTGCTCCACTACCGGTTTGGTCAGGGTAGGCTGAGGCAGCCCCTGGGTCTAGTAACCCACCGACGTCTCCCGAGCTGCAGAGACTGAGGTCTGAGAGAAGGAGAGACCTGAGTGCTCGCAGGAGGAGTGCTCGCCTCCGGGCGAAACAGGGAGGTGAGTCACCGGGGGATCAGGACCGGCCGTTACCCTGACAAAGATAAAAGGCTGTTGGACCCCCCAGGTTGCGGGAGCAACATTGCTGTATGCCAGATCCTGCCTGAGATCCTGTACCTGTCCTTGCCTGGTTTCCTGTCTCATGTCCTACCTTGCCCCTGTCAAACTGACTCCTAGAGGAACCTTCAGATTCTGGACTGGTCCTGGACCGCGTTTCTTGGGTTACCCCTGGGTCCAGCACGAGCCAGCTTCAAATATCTGAAGGGCTGTCTCATGGAAGATGGAGCAAGCTTGTTTTCTCCTGCTCCAGAGGCTAGGACTCGCACCAGAGGACTCAAGTTGCAAGGAATGAGATTCTAACTAAACCTTAGCAAGAACTTTCCGGCGTTAAGAGCTGTTCGATGTTGGAATGGTCCAGCTCAGAAGGTGGTGGACTCTCCTTCTTTGGAGGTTTCAAAGCAGAGGTTGGATGGCCACCTATCATGGATGCTTTAGTTGTGATTCCTGCCTTGCAGGATGGATGCTTTAGTTGTGATTCCTGCCTAGACTAGATAACTCCTTGCGGGTCCCTTCCAACTCTGCAATTCTATGAGTCTAAACAGAAACCCCATCAAAGGAAAGGAAAGAATTGCCCAACAGTTTGGTTGTTTTTTCCACCCACCCACCCATAGCTGTCAAGTGTCCCTTATTTGAAGGGACAGTCCCTTATTCCAGTGCCATGTCCCGCTGCTGTCCCTTATTGATGGATGTCCCTTAAATGTCCCTTAAATGATGTCCCTTAAATTTCAAAGGAAGCAGCTCCTCTCCCTCCCTCCCTGCCGTCCAGGGAGGAGGGAGGCTCCAGCTGTGTTGCTTGGCTGTGTTGCTCACCCAATAAGAAGTCTAAGAACGACTGGGGGGTGGAGCTTGAATGCCTTGTGTGTGGCTAGTTAATGCAAGCTGAGGGGGGGGGGGTTGAAAGCTGGATGCCATGTTGTTGCACGTGCTGCTGCAAACTTTGCAGTGCAAAGCCAGGCCGGGGAGCCATCTTAAGTTGAGGCTGCATAGGCCTTGTGGTGCATGTGATTCAGATTCTATTCAGTTGAACCTCTGGTTACAAAGTTGGTTGGACAGTGTTCTCGAAGCTACCAGCATGAGTTTGACCAGACTGCAGGAGGAGAGGAAGACTGGAGTTCCTGGAACAGGTGAGGCTGCTGCAGGTCCCTTATTTTGGCTGCTGGTCCCTTATTTTCAAGGCTGCTGGTCCCTTATTTTCAAATCTGTAAGTTGACAGCTATGCACCTACCCACTTTCTCAAACCTTCTCTATGCTCACCTGCCTCAAACAAACTTGAACATGTTATTATCACAGCTAATGAATCCCTGACAGGTGGCCACCCGTCCAGCTTAAAAACCTGCAATGAACAAAGCGGAACGGAATGCAATTAAAAGGATTGATGGACCAGATCTGTAGAGAGGGAGAAAGGTGCCAAAGTGGATTATCTGGGGAAAGACTTTATGTCAAGAAAAAATGAACTGTTTTCAGCCCGCAAGCAAGATGCTTTGGAATGTGACCCTGTAAAAGGAGCAGGGAAGGAAACGAGAAAAGGAGCCTGATATCCCTCCGCAACAGGTCTGAGAACATGGATTTTAATGACTACACATGTGAAAAGGAAAATATACTTATGGAAAACGAAAAGAATACTGTTTATGAAGTCGTATACAGTGGTACCTCGAGTTACATACGCTTCAGGTTACATATGCTTCAGGTTACAGACTCCGCTAACCCAGAAATAGTACCTCGGGTTAAGAACTTTGCTTCACGATGAGAACAGAAATTGGGCTGCGGCGGCACGGCGGCACGGCGGCAGCGGGAGGCCCCATTAGCTAAAGTGGTGCTTCAGGTTAAGAACAGTTTCAGGTTAAGAACGGACCTCTGGAACGACTTAAGTACTTGGCCAGAAGTACCACTGTACCACAGTTTACCCAAAGAGAAGCCCCTGCGGAACTCTAGAGAACTTTTTATCCCCAGCGGACAGATGCAGGATTGTACTTTAATTGAGTTTGCACTGTGGCAAGATTTGGACAGGAGAGATCCTGGCAAACCGTCAGCCAGTTTGCTGCCCCAGATCTTGAGATAATGAGATCAAACATTGCAGCTTCGTTTTTTGCAATTCAGCCAAGATGAAAGCCAGCGGTCCATATGGCAGGAGGCGAGGGGATTACATGATGGGTATATCTCTTCTGCGGCAGGCTGTTTAAACATTCCCTGCATCGCGGAGGAATCCTGGGTCCTTTCCAGTTTGTGTTTAGCTCACAGGACAAAAACCTACCCGCTTGGCTCCCCTAGCTAAGACCCCATCAAAAGACCCCGTCATCCTACAGTCCCTATCTAGGGAGACTCGCTCCTTGACAGATGCTGTCCATCATCTGTTAGCTTTTTTCCGTACCAGGGCAATTTCCAAGGCCATATTACACCAAAGTCTAAAGGGACAACGCAGCTGCGAAACCGGGAAACACAACTGACAGCATCACAAACACAGCAGCTGTGTTAATGTCAACTTGTGAAGCTGCAGTCGGTGCAGAATGCTGCAGCACAATTGCTGGCAGGAGTGAGACCCCAACAGCACAGAACACCTGTGCTCAGAGAGCGGCGCTGGCTGCCAATTTGCTACTGGGCCAAGTCCAAGGTGTTTATATTGGTACATAAAACCTTTAACAACTTGGGACCAGATACCTGTGAGAACACCTTGCCTCATATACGCTCCCTCGACTGCTTTGATCTGCAGAGCTGGCATTGCTACAGGTGCCACACAATCCTTGTTACACATTTATAAGAAATCAGTCTTTCAGTATGGCAGCACACAAACTTTGGAACTCCCCGAGTATTGACATTTTGGCACCTGCTAAAAACCTTTTTCTTTAGACAAGCCTACTCAGGTGTTTACAAAGTTGACGAGAGTTTTAATGCTTTTAGCTTCCTGCTGATGTTAAAAACCCTTTTTTCCTGTTTTTCAAATGGCTGTTTTTAACTGCACTTACTGTTTCATTGTTTCTGTAAATTGCTTTGAAATTTGTTTGGGGTTTTCTTTTGCAAACAAGTGGCATATCAATTTATTAAATAAAATAAAATTAAGGCGTTATAAAGGCATTTTTCCTAAAAATCGTAGAATTATAGAGTTGGAAAGGACCCAAATAGGTAGAATGTGAACCTGTGTTTTCATCCGTTTAGGGCTTGCTGTTGGTTTTAATTATTATCTGAATGCTTTAAATAGCTGTTTTTAAGATGGTGACTATTATGTACTGAAGTTCTCACCCTGGGCCAGCAGGGGGATACTGTAGATAGTTATGCAAATGAAGGATCGAAAGTGACGTTCAGTGATTGGCTAGTTACAGAAAATGGTTACTGTTGCATTCTAATGGAGCTCTATATAAGCAGGCTGACTGAGCTCCTCAGTTCAGTTCTGTTCCAGCTTACAAATAAAGAGCTGCTTTGGAAGAATTGCTGTGTCGTCTGATATGTTCGCCCACAACTTAACACTGGCGACGAAGGTCGGATCGATGGACATCAGAGCACAGCCAGATGCAGCCATCCTCTGAACTGAGTTGAATCACTTTCGATCCTTCATTTGCATACAAACTATCCAATCACTGAACGTCACTTTCGATCCTTCATTTGCATAACTATCTACAGTATCCCCCTGCTGGCCCAGGGTGAGAACTTCAGTACATAACAGTGACAACTCTTGCCTGCCTCCGGTCTGCAAGGATCTCACTGGTTCTCCCAGGTGAGTGGCATGGGGCTTGGCTTGGGGCACTAGAATATATTATAGGTGGAACATTCTCACATGAGTGCAGGTAGTTCTCTGCCTGCTCCTCTCTCACCTCCAGGGCTTTGACCAGCTTCATTCTCTCTAGTGTGTTGCCAGTTTTGGTTGTCCTCACTAATATATTCGCTGCCACCAGGCGCCATCTTGGCCTCGGAAGGTTTGCGGCTAATTTGTGGATAATTTCTCCGACTGGAAGCAGCTGTGGTCGGCTCAGCGCCTGCATAGACATCAGAAAAAGAGGGGCAGGGGCACAAGCAGTAAGGAAGTTACTTTCCCATCGGAACAGCAGATGCAAAGAAATTCAGCTGGAAGTCATGACAACTGCAAACAAGAAGGAAATGCTTAAAAGCTGCAGACTGCAGGAAGGAGGGCTATTTGCTTCCTGAAAACTTGCCAACTGACCTGCGGTGAAATCACAGAGAAGGCTTAGCATCCAGTGATGAAGGGAAAGTTGAGGGTGAACATATCAGAGGACACAGCGATTCTTCAAACAGCTCCTGTTTATTCACAGGCCAGGCCAGAACTGAACTGAAGGGTTCAGCCAGCCTGCTTATATAGAGCTCCAGTACAACGCAACTGTAACACTTTCTGTAACTATCTAATCACTGAACGTCACTTTCAATCCCTTATTTGCATATGTGGACCTGAGTGAAAACTATCTACAGAATCCCCCTGCTGGCCCAGGGTGAGAACTTCAGTACATAACAGAAAGGATCAGTTGCAGAATGCTGACAACAAACATGACTCCGGTGCAGTGCAAATGGACAATATTTGGGCCGGGGGAATATCTTCATATAACCCTGTTCTAAAACTGTTTCCTTTGCATATTGCTCAGCTTGAAATTTAGCATACAGAATAAGAGAACAGGAAAAACATACGTTTAGAGAAGACTGGAAAACATTTATTGAATATATGGGAAATAACTGTGTACAGCTGAAAACGTGGGCAGCATTAAAATAAATTCAACAGCGTAACTAAGTTTTGATGGATGTAATGATGGAATACTGAATGGTTTAGTTTTTGTAAAACGTGCAGGGGTTTATGCTATGCAAAACGAACCGTGGAAAGAGAAGAAGGGAAGTCACTGATATTTTAAGGATGTAAAAGTGAGTGTTTTAAATTGTATAACAGAAAAATTAATAAAAAATATATTAAAAATTTAAAAAGCAAAACTGTTTCTTTTGGCCCGGGAATATACAAGTGTGAGGTGATCTCCTGTGCCGTTTCCCCTCTTGGCATGTAGTGTATCTTAAAGTCATTGCTTGTTTTGCAGGACCCCTAAGCTCCAACCTGCAAACCGCCGGTTCTGTAGAGGTCGCTTGTGGCTTCTAAGTCCTAAGTGCAAGGAACTCTGCATAGGCTCAGAGGCTCTGGCGCTGAAAACAGGTTCTATGGCTAGAGCACTTGGGACCTCTAAGTTCTCTTAAAATCTCTTTTCTGATGAGAGCAGCTTTTGCATCTCATTTGGAAACCAAGGCCCCAGAGTCTGGAGGAAGAATGGGGAGGCACACAATGCCAGATGCTTGAAGTCCAGTGTAAAGTTTCCACAGTCTGTGTTGATTTGGGGAGCCATGTCATCAGCTGGTGTTGGTCCACTGTGTTTCATTAAGTCCAGGGTCAACACAGCCGTCTACCAGGAGAGTTTGGAGCTCTTCATGCTTCTTTCTGCAGATGAGCTTTATGGGGATGCTAACTTCATTTGCCAGCGGGACTTTGGCACCTGCCCACACTGCCAAAAGTACCAAAACCTGGTTCAATGCCCATGGGATTACTGTGCTTGATTGGCCAGCAAACTCGCCTGAACTGAACCCCATAGAGAATCTATGGGGCATTGCCAAGAGAAAGATGAGAGACATGAGACTGAGCAATGCAGAAGAGCTGAAGGCTGCTATTGAAGCTTCCTGGTCTTCTATAACACCTTAGCAGCACCACAGGCTGATAGCATCCATGCCACGCCACATTGAGGCAGTAATTGATGCAAAAGGGGCCCAAACCAAGTACTGAGTACATATGCATGCTTCTACTTCTCAGAGGTCCAATATTGCTCTATTTGCAATACTTGTTTTGCTGATTTCATTCAATATTCTAATTTTCTGAGATTGTTAATTTGGGGTTTTCATCAGCTGTACGCCATGATCATCACAATTATAACAAATAAAGGCTTGACCTATCTCGCTTTGCATGTCATGAGTCTATCTCATATATTAGTTTCACCTTCTAAGTTGAATTACTGAAATAAATGAACTTTTCCATGCTATTCTAATTTTCCGAGTTTCACCTGTAAGAAAGGTATGAGCATGGGGGGAGCAGTTACCCTTTAGTCCACAAGGGAAGGAGGGAGGGAATTTGCAATAGATTGACATTTTATAGATTTTTTTAATATTTATTTTTATATTTTTAGATTCTTACTCACATCAAGCGAATGGCAATTTTACTGGCACGCTGTGCCAAGGAGGAAGGAGATTCTTTGCAATTAGGAAAAGAGACTTGGCTCTACAGCTGACAGCTAAGAGCCAGGCCACAATTGCAGTGTGCCAGCGCTTGCGTGCATCATCTGCCGCCACAATGAGCAAACTAATGACTGTCTTGACGGCATCAATCACCCGGCCAACGCCTGGCATTCCCGTGGGTGCCAGGCTCTTCCCTGCGATTTGCAGGCTGATCCAGATTTTAATAATGGGGCAATCACTCAAGATTAGCACCTCCTGATGAGCAGCTGACAGCCCCTCAGAATGACAGCGGAAGACAAAAGCTCATCAGTCTCTCAGGCCCAAATGGTGGGAAGAAGGAAGCGCCAGGGAACTCGACCCCGGTAGAACAGTTGTGTAAGGCCAAACTGCTCCAAGCTACTGGTTAGTTTACAAGGAAAAAGAGGTGCAGGGGCTGGAAGCTGCTGAGAAGTCAGGCTTTCACCCACTGAAGCCAGTAGAGAAAATTCACTGCACAAAGGGAGGGAGGGATCTGACAAGTTCAGTTCCTGATTCTTATTTTTCTGATCTTAAGCTAGGTTCTCAACATTTTTGCATCAGTTTGTTTAAAAAAAACAAAAAAACGAGTCCTCACAAAAATTTGCCACTCTTTTAGTGCACTTTTCCTCTAATACAGTGGTGCCTTGGTTCTCAAACTTATTCCGTTCTGGATGCCCGTTCCAAAACCAAAGCGTTCCAAAACCAAGGTGCACTTTCCCATAGAAAGTAGTGCAAAATAGAGGAATCCGTTCCAGACTTTTAAAAACAACCCCTAAAACAGCAATTTAACATGAAATTTACTATCTAATGAGACCATTGATCCATACAATGAAAGCAATAAACAATGTACTGCAGTCTCACAATCGATCCATCAATCAGTAGCCGAACTGGGTTCCACACAGTCACAAAAACAAAAAAGCAAAATAAATAGCAAAAACAGACAGACCTCAGCGTAGCACTCAAAACGAAAGCATAACACTCAAAACGGAGCACGTTCAGCTTCCAAAAAATGTTCGCAAACCGGGACACTTACTTCCGGGTTTACAGTGTTTGGGTTCCAAGTTGTTTGAATACCAAGGCATTTGAGAACCAAGGTACATGCATTTTTGAAAGCAATTTCCCCTAATAGAATACAATGGAGAAGATACAAATGCAATGAAGAGGAATAAATATGCCAAAGAAGTAAGATTTCTTACCATAGGATTCCTGTTCGATGGGGGCAGCTGCCTCAGCTTGACCTTGGAAGCAAAAGGAAGGGATTGTTTATTGAAAGGAAGTGAACAGGGCTGTCTTAAGCTTATGCGGTGCCAGGGTGCAAAGCTCCACCTGGCGCCCGTCCCCCTCCCCGGTTGCCCAGTCCCAGGCGCGCAGGAGGGCAGAAGCGGCCTGCCAGCCGCCTCAGCATCTCACTGGCTCGGTCGCCCCCGAACTTGTGGCGCAGAGCCGCCCACAGCAGAAGAGAAGAAGAAGAGTTTGGATTTGATATCCCGCCTTCCACTCCCTTTAAGGAGTCTCAAAGCGGCTAACATTCTCCTTTCCCTTCCTCCCCCACAACAAACACTCTGTGAGGTGAGTGGGGCTGAGAGACTTCAGAGAAGTGTGACTGGCCCAAGGTCACCCAGCAGCTGCATGTGGAGGAGCGGGGAATCGAACCCGGTTCACCAGATTACGAGACTACCGCTCTTAACCACTACACCACACTGGCTCTCAAGAGCCCACCGTGGCGCTCCGACCGATGGGTGGGTTCTTCCCCAGACTCAACTCTCAGGCCCCGGACTCTCGGCCTAGAGCCCCTGAATTCCTGGCGCCCTGCACCCCTAGCCCTTATGGGTAAGGCGGCACTGGAAGCAAATTCATACAACAAAAAGGGAGTTTTTGCTCTGCTATTGGAGGCAGAGCAAGCACTGCAAAGGGATGCCCAAGGGTACCATCTGTAACTAAGCAGAGCCAGCACACTCTTTGAATGCTGTCGATCTGACCTTTTAAAATTATTGAAAAGTCAATGTAAGCAAACTACTGCATTTGTTCATTTATTTTTCTGAACACATTGATAGATTGCCTTCCATACTGTAACAACACCATGGTTTCCAGAATGAAATCAGTAAAAACTGCAAGAAACTAAAAGCAAATGCTGCAGATATACAAAATTTTCAATAGTCAGTACTAGAGAACGTCATGGAAGGTAAAGGTAAAGGACCCCTGGACAGTTAAGTCCAGTCAAAGGCGACTATGGGGCTCATCTCGTTTTCAGGCCAGGGGAGCTGGCGTTTGTCCACAGACAGCTTTCTGGGTCATGTGGACTAAACCGTTTGTGGCGCAATGGAACACAATGACGGAAACCAGAGCGCATGGAAACTCTGTTTACCTTCCTGCCGCAGTGGTACCTATTTATCTACTTGCACTGGCATGCTTTGGAACTGCTAGGTTGGCAGGAGCTGGGACAGAGCAACGGGAGCTCATCCTGTTGCAGGGATTAGAACTGCCGACCTTCTGATCAGCAAGCCCAAGAGGCTCAGTGGTTCAGACCACAGCGCCACCCGCTCCCTGCATGGCAGAACACCATTATCATAGGCGCTCACAGAATCTCTAGGGGATGGTCATGCCACTGCATGGGGGCCACTGCAGAGAAGGCGCTCTCGCAATGCAACACCAGGTGAATCTCTGCCAGGAAATGACTAGAAGGGCCTTCTCCAACGATCTCAGGCTGGATCTACACTGATCTGGAAAACGCTATAAAAACAATATAGCTCTCAATGCAATTTCCCATTGGCGACAGATCACTGCTCTACACTGCCCTCTGGTGTCACCTTTTTTATAACACATTTTTAACATTATAACTCACGAGTGTAGATTAGTCCTCAGTGAATGGGCTAGACAAGGGTTTCCCAGACTTGGGTCTCCAACTGTTGTTGGACTCCAACTCCCATCATCCCTAGCTAGCAGGACCAGTGGTCAGGGACGATGGGAACTGTAGTCCAAAAACGGCTTGAGACCCAAGTTTGGGAAACCCTGGGCTAGACTAAACAACAAGTGTAGAAGGTGCAAATCATCAAAACATGTGCACCAATTTTATAAGCAAGGCTGAAAATTCTCAGCAAAGGGAGGAGCTTAATATTGAGCCAATTTCAAATCAAGCAAGGTGGGGCACCACATTTTTTAACCACTGCATCTCCCATGCCTCTGTTCCTTCTTACTGCATAAGTTTGCATTGTAAACTCCTTGCAGCAGAGACCTATTATTTTGGAGTTTTTGTTTTTTAACCTATGCTGAAACCTAATCTAATTATGTTGTAGATTATCAGCGGTGCAATAATCAGTAGCATATTTTGCCTACCGCGATTCTGCTGGCGAGGATACGGCTTCGAGTCCTGAGCAGGGGCGGCTGCCTCACTGGGCAGCGGCTGCTGTTTGCTCTTGCTGATAGGCATCGGTTCGGGGAGCATTTGCTTTGGCACCCCCTTGAAGAACCACGCCCCAGAGCGCTTCCATACCTGAAAACAGAACAGGACAAAGAGGCGTGAGAACCGTGTGTTCAGAGATGGCCGATGCTGTACAGTTTTCTTCCTGGGAATTGTACCGCTGGCAATCTGTGTGTCACCTGATTGAATGCTCTCGATTCCAGCATTGCAGGTAACTGAACTAAATGATTCTTAATCCAGAATGCGGCAGCTAGACTGGTGACTGGGAACGGCTGTCAAGACCTACACTGGCTCCCAGTACATTTCAAAGTGTTGGTGCTGACCTTCAAAGCCCTAAACGGCCTCGGCCCAGTATACCTGAAGGAGTGTCTCCATCCCCAGTGTTCAGCCTGAGGTCCAGCTCCAAGGGCCTTCTTGTGGTTCCCTCCCTGAGAGAAGTGAGGTTACAGGGAACCAGGCAGAGGGCCTTCTAGGCAGTGGCGCCCGCCATGTGGAATGCCCTCCAATCAGATCTCAAGGAAATAAACAACTATCTGACTTTTAGAAGACATCTGAAGGCAGCGCTGTTTAGGAAATTTTTTAATGTTTGATGTTTTATCACTGATGATGATGATGATGATGATGATGGGAGCCACCCAGAGTGGCTGAAGAAACCCAGCCAGATGGATGGGGTATAAATAATAAATTATTATTATTATTATTATTATTATTATTATTATTACCCTGTTAGAATTCCTGCTCCATGATTGCAGTCATGGGATTTTTGTCTATCACATGACGGTGGATGTTTTGACTCCACAGAGTGGGAAGTGACGGAGACAGGATGTTTGTGTTACTGTGTTCCGTGAAGTGGGACTATTGTCCTTTGTTCTTTTTCTCTTTGCTGTCTGATGCTAGAGAGAGAGGGAGCCATGTTGCAGCGCTCCCTGTGTGTTTATATGTAAATAAAGTAGACTAGCAAAAATACTGAGTTGCTGAGGTCTGTCACGCGCATGATGTGCAAACTCTGCGGATCCCTAAGTGTGCCGGTGTCGGTTGGCATCGGTCGCTATGATGTTCGTGCTGAATAAAGCTTTTGAAGCTCCCGAACGATCGACCAGGGGGGAGAGAACATGCCAATCGGGCATGTCTCTGCCAGGGTCCTACTCGAGTGTAGGCTGAGCTCCTGACAGACCTTTGGTGTCCCTTCCAACTCTACAGTTCCATTGGCGGGGCCAGATATAGCATGGGCATTGCCTTTTTCACAGCTGCCACACACTGGGCCGACATCTTCAGCGAGCTGTCCATTATGACCCCAAGGTCTCGTTCCTCATCCATCATCTCCAGATCAGACCCCAATGGCATATATGCGAAATTAAGACTTTTCGTCCCCAAATGCGTCACTTTGCAGTTACTTTGAACTGCATTTGCCATTTTACTGCCCATTCACTCATTTTTGAGAGGATTATGGCCAAAGAAGGCCACTTGCTTGCAACCAGCTGAAAGAGAACAGGGCTAGGGACCTGTGGTTAATTGCCAGGGGGTTTTTTTTTTCCATTTGCGATTTTTTTAAAGTGTTTGTTTAAAAAGGGCTATCTAAGGTATCTAACTGTTGGAGATAAAATGAGGATAATGCTTCTCTAAAACATGTTTTTTCATTGTCCTATATTGGAAGATTTTTGGCAGAAGCTAACTGAAACTATCGACAGAACTGTACAGAACAACCTTACATTTACAAAGCAAAATATCCTTTTGAATTATATGCCCAGCACATGGAACCTTACAAATGGACATTATGAGTGGACTCTCTGTGCCCTTACCACGGCAAAAAGACTGATAATGATGAATTGGAAAATAAAAATGCGGCTCCCTTGTATAATTGGATTGGAGACTTATATAAGCACATACTTGCCATGGACAAACTCAATGACATTTGAAATCCATACTTACAAATACTGTAATAGGTTAAGATCTGGTGATGTACAAGAACAACTGTGTAAAGTAAAAAATATATACAGTATATAAAATCCCATTTCTCCATATGTTGCAATGCACTTCTCCAGCCAATAACTGTATACAAAAATGCATATCCCAGAGTTAGTAAAGGGACCCCTGACCATTAGGTCCAGTCGTGGCCAACTCTGGGGTTGTGGCGCTCATCTCGCTTTACTGGCCGAGGGAGCCAGCGTACAGCTTCCGGGTCATGTGGCCAGCATGACTAAGCCGCTTCTGGAGAAACCAGAGCAGCGCACGGAAACGCCGTTTACCTTCCTGCCCGAGCGGTACCTATTTATCTACTTGCACTTTGAGGTGTTTTTGAACTGCTAGGTTGGCAGGAGCAGGGACTGAGCGACAGGAGCTCACCCCGTCATCAGGATTCGAACCACCGACCTTCTGATCGGCAAGTCCTAGGCTCTGTGGTTTAACCCACAGCGCCACCTGTGTCCCTATCCCAGGGTTAAAGTGTGCCTAAAAATTTGTATGTCACTGAAAACAGCATATTAGAAGAAATCGCTTTGCAAAAGACCGTGCATGTTAGGCAAATTGCATAAGAAATTAGGAGAAATTCACACTAGAATGCTGGTTAATTTTTAAATAAGAAATCACAATTTAAAAAATTGCCATGGATGATAGGAACTGTAGTCCATTGAAGCTGGGGAGGCCACAGGGTCCTGACTCCTCAAATAGGCATATTAGGATAGACCATCTGAATATACTCTTTGCATCGTTCATATATTTCCAGGAAAATGCAAATCTAGCAAGCCACTGACCTCTCTCTGTTCGCAGCAGATCTTACACAACCAGATGGAGTGAGGCCGGTTGTTGCTGGTCTGGGTGCCACATTTAGTGCAGACATTCTGCATGGGAAAGAAAGATGCAAAACACTGTGAAAACAGCCAGAAAAGCTCTTATCAGAATGAAGATGGACTTCCATTATGTCTCTGTACGGGTGTCTAAACAGCCCACGTTGGTCTCCCAGATACGGCGCTGGAAGACAGACAGTGCCCATAATCACAACACACATTTCAAATGCTACGGTACTGCTTTAAGCAGTGATGGCTTCCCCCAAAGAATTCTGGGAGCTGTAGTTTGTTACGGGCGCTGAGAGCTCCTCTAGAGCTACAGTCACTGTGAAAAGTGTTTGTTTCTGTTCTTTTCACTGTGCAGCTGCGTGGAGTCACAGGACTCTGTTTACATTCCAGACACCTTGCAGTCTCACAGGAAAGGGAGACGGGATGTGACGTTAGTGGTCTCCTGTTTCCTTTGTTCCTTTGTTCAGTTGCTCTCTGCTTTCATAGAGAGAGGATGTCTTTTCTGTTCTGCGTAGTTTAGAAATAAAACTCTTTACAATGTAGCCAAACCTCTCGTCTCTGTGCTTGAGGCCCTATCAAAGGCTCAGGTCATTAAACACATCGGAGGCGATTTCAAAGGCTCAGCTCGGAGGAAGATGAGGCCTTATCGGCTTGGCCGAGCGGAGATTCCGACAAAAAGGGATTGACTGTCAAACTACTCTGGGAACTGTAGATCTGGGGGGGGGGGGGAGGAATTGGGGGGGGTCTCCTAACACCTCTCAGCACCCTTAACAAACCACAGATCCCAGGACTCTTTAAAGTGGAATAAGAGTGCTTTCAGATGGCCCAGATGGGCGGGGTATAAATATTGGCATTATTGTTAGCAGTGCTTTTTTTCTGGGGAGGGGGACGCATACCCCTAAACATTTTGTGAATCTTTGTACTTCTGTCCATTTACTGTATTTATTTTTCCCAATTTGAACTACAAAATGGTGATTTTTGGCAAAATGCAAACATTTTTTTAGGGGGAAAAAACACTGATTATTATTATTAATATCATTAATACCATTAATATTATTTGGATGCGGCCTGTCTGAAAGCTGTGCACACACACAAAAACACACACACACTTTCCAATAACAACAATCAAGGAGAGTCACGTTTCTGGCATAAACGGCGCCAGACATTTTTTGGCCCGGTTGCAGAAGGTCGACTGCAGCAGATGGGGGAGCCTTCTCATGCCATCTGTGCCGCGCAGCCCTGGCACTGCCACTCGCGCCCTTGAGGGGAGGCTGCCTCCAGCTTAATTAAGGATGTCATCTTTCCACCAAATACCTGGCACAGCAAGGCTGGCTTTTGAGATGGCGAGCAAGGAGGACTGCCTGACCATCTGAGCGAAGCCGCTCTGAGGCTTTGGTGAGGAATACAGGTGGAATACAGGTCCAAGGCGCAGGGGGCGCTTCCCCCTCCAAAATAAACAAGAACACAAGGAGAGCACCTGCAGGATCAGGTCAAAGGTCCATCCAGTCCAGCATCCTGTTCTCACAAGTGGGACTGCCTCTGCTCTCTGCCCACCTGTGACTTCCAGCAACTGGTATTCAGAGGCATGACACTTCTGGCAGTGGCGATAGATCTGTCACTTTGCATTTCTTAGTGCAGAAAGTATTGATCTGATATGTAGATCCTATTCTAATTAATTCCAGAGGGTTCTGAAAGCCTCTCTGTGTGAAAGAAGCAAGCAGAAGCTTCATGTTGTTTGGGTTATACCTTCGGAGAAGCTGAGTACAGCTGGTTTAAACTGGTTCTCTTATCTTTTTCTATTAAGGTCATGCTGACTATAAAAGTAGGGCCAAAAGGAGTCTGGGTTTCACTTTCTCTATCTCTCTTTCCTTCTGGTGTGGTGTTCTGTATACAGTGGTACCTCGGGTTAAGTACTTAATTCATTCTGGAGGTCTGTTCTTAACCTGAAACTGTTCTTAACCTGAAGCACCACTTTAGCTAGTGGAGCCTCCTGCTGCCACCGCACCGCCGGAGCACGATTTCTGTTCTTATCCTGAAGCAAAGTTCTTAACCTGAAGCACTATTTCTGGGTTAGCAGAGTCTGTAACCTGAAGCGTATGTAACCTGAAGCATATGTAACCTGAGGTACCACTGCACAGTCATACCTCATGTTACGTTTGCTTCAGGTTTCGCATTTACAGGTTGCCTCCCACAGCGACCCGGAAGTATCGGAAAGAGTTACTTCCGGGTTTCGCTGCTCGCGCATGCGCAAAATGACGTCAAGCGCATGCGCAGAAGCAGCAAATCGCGACCCACAGACGCGGGTTCTTTTCAGGTTGCGAACGGGCCTCCAGAACAGATTCCGTTCACAACTAGAGGTACCACTGTATAGTGTTATGGTTTAGATCAGGGTAGGCAACCTAAGGCCCGTGGCCTAGATGTGGCCCAATCGCCTTCTCAATCCAGCCCATGGAGGGTCCGGGAATCAGTGTATTTTTACACGAGTAGAATGTGTCCTTTTATTTAAAATGCATCTCTGGGTTATTAGTGGGGCATAGGAATTTTTTCATTTTTTTCTTCAAAATATAGTCTGGCCCACCACATGGTCTGAGGGATGGTGGACCGGCTCACGGCTGAATAAGTTTGCTGACCCCTGGTTTAGACTTATTGTAAGTTATTCTAAGTTAAGTCTGCTGCAACTGGATTTCTTACGGACAGGGCCAATCCTGAATGTATTGGATTGTGACCATTTTGCTCATTTGCCTTCAGTAGCAGTAAAAGCTCTGCTGGGTGAAATATCAATTGCCTCTGGTCTATTTTTGGGGAATTCCTCCAATGTATTTTAAGTTGTTACACTGCTAACTATACATTGGAATCTACTCTGGATCAATACCGAGTAGAATTTCATGACAAGATCATCCCCACCCTTAGCATTTAAAGGCCAAAATGCCTCAGGCCCAAAATATTTGATAGGCCGCGTCTTCCCTCCAGACCCTCTTGGGTGCTGAGGTCGGCTGAGGGTGCCACCTTGGTAGTTCAATCACCCTCAAAGTCCTGCCCTTCGTCCCAGGAAGCAAAAAAAGCATCGGGCCACCCCTGGAAGAAAGCATGCGAGGGCGGGGTGGGGGCGGGAAAGGGGGCAGAGATTTGGGTTCCTCACCTTTTTGCAATCTTCGCACACCACACAGGCTGACCCCAGGCGCCCCAGCTGTTCGCCGCACAGGATGCAGCGGTTGACCCCGTCACCGGCCACGTTTCGGCGCATGTCTTCCAGGCGGTTCATGAGACGCCTAAAGGCGGGAAGGCAAGGCAGTAGAGTTTAAAAAAAAAAAAGGATACTTTTGGCCAAGTTAATTGATTAAATCAGCCTATTTCCAACCCAGAAGATCCATAGCTGTCAACCGTCCCTTATTTGGCGGGAAAGTCCCTTATCCCAGCGCCGTGTCCCGCTGCTGTCCCTTATTGATGGTCCCTTAAATTTCCTGGGTTTCAAAGGAAGCAGCTCCTCTCCCTCCCTCCCTGCTGGCCAGGGAGGAGGGAGGCGCCAACTGTGTTGCTTGGCTGCGTTGCTCACCCAATAAGGAGCCTAAGAACGACTGGGGGGTGGAGCTTGCATGCCTTGTGCCAATCAAATCGGCTATGTTGCCTGGGGACTCGCCTTTGCTCAGCGCTTCCCAGCGGAGAGGTGACAGTGGTTTTCCTTGCTGCATCCCTTTGCCGGGTTGCTGCGCTGTGGGAACCACCGCTTGAGGCTTCGTTTGGCTGCTGGCTGGGCTTTCTGCCTTTGGCTCGGAGGGGCTCAGAAGCTGAACATACCTGTGCTCTGAAAATCCCTTATTTTGGCTGCTGACCCCTTATTTTCGAGGCTGCTGGTCCCTTATTTTCAAATCTGTAAGTTGATAGCTATGAGAAGATCTTGCTGAACTAGTTACTCCCATCAGCCCAAGGCTGCGCAGCCATGCTCCCACCAGCCTTAAGAGTCACATGGCTGTGCTCAGAGCCGTCTTTCCCATTGGGTTTATTAGCGCATTGCGCCAGGGCGCCGGCCTCTCAGGCGCACCCCAGAGAGTGGGGGAGCTGCGCAGCTTTGCCAGCATCCTCCCCTTTCCTTCCTGCACGCCCGCCAGCTGCGCCCCATCAACAATATGAGCCAGTGTGGTATAGTGGTTCAGAGAGGTGGACTCGTAATCTGGTGAACCAGGTTCGGGTATAAATAAAACATTATTTTAAATTTATTATTAATGCTATTCTAGGCTGTATCAACAGAAGTCTAGAGTCCAGATCAAGGGGAGTCATAGTACCACTCTATTCTGTCTTGGTCAGAATACTGTGCCCAGTTCTGGGCGCCTTAATTTAAGAAGGATGTTGACAAGCTGGTGTGCAGATGAGGGCAACCAAGATGATCAAGGGCCTGGAAACCAAGCCTTATGAGGAATGGTTGAAGGAGCTAGGTATATTTAGCCTGGAAAAGAGGAGACTGAAGGGATATATGGGAGCCAACCTTCAAATATCTCAAGGGCTGTCATATGGAAGGTGGAGCAAGCTTGTTTTCTCCTCTGGAGGGTAGGACCCAAACCAATGGCTTCAAGTTACAAGGAAGGGGATTCCAGCTAAAGATCAGGAAGAACTTTCTGACAGTAAGACCTGTTTGACAGTGGAAGGGACTACCTAAGAAGGTAGTGAGTTCTCCTTCAATGGAGGTTTTTAAGCAGAGGCTGGATGGCCATTCTGTAGCTGAGATTCCTGCATTGAAGGGGATTGGACTAGATGACCCCTGGAACCCTTTCCAACTCTACAATTCTGTGATTCTATTTTTAAATGGCATAACAAGTGGCATATCAATTGATTTATTGATTTGTTGCAAAAAAAAACCTTCAAAGCAATTTAAGGAAACAATGAAACAATAAAATTACAGTGAACAGAGTTAGAAACAGCTGCTTAAAAAACAGAAAAAAATAGTTAACACCAACAGGAAGCTAAAAACAGATTAAAACTCGAACCAACTATGTAAACATCTGAGTAGGCTTGTCTAAACAAAAAGCTTTTTAGCAGGTGCAGAAAACAGTACAGTGAAAACTCCTGCCTGATATCAACAGGCAGGGAGTTCCAAGTGCATATGCTGCCACACTAAAAGATTGATTTCTTACAAAGAAATGTGGAGCAACGATTGTGTGGCACCTGTAACAATGCCAATTCTGCAAATCAAAGCGGTCAAATGAGCATATATGAGGGTAAGAGGGTCTCGCAGGTAAATTCTGCAAGGTGTGCTCCTGAGATCTAGTATGTAGGGGAGCAGGGGATTTCAGAGAATACACTGTTCATCTTTCCTTGCACCTCTGTGCATTTGTGGCCAACTAGGGATGAGGGTGGCGCTGTGGGTTAAACCACAGAGCCTAGGGCCTGCCAATCAGAAGGTCGGTGGTTCGAATCCCCGTGACGGGGTGAGCTCCCGTTGCTCGGTCCCTGCTCCTGCCAACCTAGCAGTTCGAAAGCGCGCCAAAGTGCAAGTAGATAAATAGGTACCGCTCCGGCGGGAAGGTAAATGGCATTTCTGTGTGCTGCTCTGGTTCGCCAGAAGCGGCTTAGTCATGCTGGCCACATGACCCGGAAGCTGTACGCCGGCTCCCTCGGCCAATAAAGCGAGATGAGCGCCGCAACCCCAGAGTCGGCCACGACTGGACCTAATGGTCAGGGGTCCCTTTACCTTTACTGCTATGCAGCTTAGACTATGAGGAAGAATCTGACCAAGGCAGAAGGTTCATTTGGCTTTTTCCGTTGAGAAACAAACTAAGTAGGGCTTGCAGGGGGGCTGCAGCTTGCAAAAACCCCTACCCCACCTGTCAATTGCAGAGGCAGCCGCCTCTGCCAGCAACTAAGAGCTTCACAAACACCCCCAGCAGCCTCTCTCCCTGCAAGTTCGGTTGGGCAGACATGCTGTGAAAAATCCCAAGCAGATAAAAATAGAGCATGCAATAAAAAAATCTATTATTTATTCTGTTCTGAAGGGAATATATAAAGAGAAGGCGGGGGATAGCGGGGAAAAGAGAAGCCCTCTGGAGAGGTTTTCCAGAACATCCAGCCCTCAGGATATTTCATCCCCTCCTGTCGCGGTGTGACCCAAATCTGACAAAACCGTTAAATCAGTGTGCGTGATTTGGGGAAGTGTTGTTAGTGGAGACACACTTGCCTGAGCCAGTCAGCTTATGAAATTAAAACAGGAGCTGCAGGTAAAGGCTTTGCACCAATCCTGACTTTGGGACTGGGCTCCGTTCAGCTTATTTCGCAATTCTAGGCACACCCCGTGCT
Source organism: Podarcis siculus (assembly GCA_034642415.1). NCBI lineage: Eukaryota > Metazoa > Chordata > Lepidosauria > Squamata > Lacertidae > Podarcis > Podarcis siculus. Next base: position 386,316 of record JAXCMG010000088.1, on the reverse strand, counting down.
GAGCACATTATTAGCAATAAATGAACAGGTGATTTTTCTCATTATCTGTTCCGCTGATATAGGCGGACCATTTTCAAATAAATCAATTGCAGACTAATTGATTCGTCTGAAAATGGCTTACCTATATTAGCAGAACGAACGAGGAGGGAAAACGTGGAATGCAGGACGTAAATTAGCTTTTACGTTCATCAAACAGTGCATTTTTTAAATCAAATTCTGAAGTTAAACGTTTCTGAAGTTTAACATGATTTGAAAAAGGTGGTTTTACATACAAAAGAATATACAAGAACTTTGTTTATCATGTAATTAATGAGTACAGTGGAGTTTAGAGGATAGAACTCTGTGTAACCGCGATGGGAATCTGATCTGGGGACAGAGATTGCGGAGGTAGATCGGAATAATTTGTGGGCTAAACCACCACCCCACCCCCACTAAAATCAGTATCAACTCGGATATGAGGAAATAAGTTTACATTATTTATTTAAATTATTTAAATACATTTAAAATATTACACCGATGGCACTAGGTCTTCCCAGGAGGCCAGTAAGGGGACCAGTTTCTATCCTCTAGCATCTGTCTATTTTCCTGACTTTTATTATAACACTAGGTCTCGTAAAGGGACGCGGGTGGCGCTGTGGGTTAAACCACAGAGCCTAGGACTTGCCAATCAGAAGGTTGGTGGTTCAAATCCCCGCGACGGGGTGAGCTCCCGTTGCTCGGTCCCTGCTCCTGCCAACCTAGCAGTCCGAAAGCACGTCAAAGTGCAAGTAGATAAATAGGTACTGCTCCAGTAGGAAGGTAAACGGCGTTTCCGTGCGCTGCTCTGGTTCGCCAGAAGCCGCTTAGTCATGCTGGCCACACGACCCGGAAACTGTACGCTGGCTCTCTCGGCCAATAAAGCGAGATGAGCGCCACAACCCCAGAGTCAGCAACGACTGAAGCTAATGGTCAGGGGTCCCTTTACCTTTACCTTTAGGTCTCGTAGAAATCCAACAAAGCTGAAATTTGTTAGATTTGGGACAGAGCAAAGACTATGCAGTGCATAGTTAAACTACGGAACCCCTTGCCACTGGAGGAAGCGATGACCACAAACTAGGGTGGCTTCAAAGGAAGATTAAGCAAATTCGTGCAGAATAAGGCTACTGTAACACGCAAACAGCCCTGAGTGCTCACTGGAAGGACAGATCCTGAAGCTGAGGCTCCAGTACTTTGGCCCCCTCATGAGAAGAGAAGACTCCCTGGAAAAGACCCTGATGTTGGGAAAGATGGAGGGCACAAGGAGAAGGGGACGACAGAGGACGAGATGGTTGGACCGTGTTTTCGAAGCTACCAGCATGAGTTTGACCAAACTGCGGGAGGCAGTGGAAGACAGGAGGGCCTGGCGTGCTCTGGTCCATGGGGTCACGAAGAGTTGGACACGACCAAACGACTAAACAACAACAACACGCAGTTGCGGTTTCCAGAGACTCTAGACACCTTCTGTGGTACTCAGAAGGAGTGCTGAGCTTCAGTTGTGCAACGCTATTTGTGCGAGGTCGACAGCAGGAGAGGGAAGCCGGTTTTAAATCAAACGTGTTTGCAAAGAGAACACGTAGCTGGCGTTAAGTTGCAGCAGCGGCGAAATGCCCCCCTCCCTCCAAGAGTCTCCCCCCCCTTTGCAAACAATGTTTCTTAAGCATCCTGGCAAATTCCCATGCGTCCCAGAAAGAAGGCGTTTCCCACTCCCTGTTCCTCGTGAGAAATGGTGCACTGCAGCAGCTTATGGCTGGGAAATAAGTCGAGCGTACCAGCTCCTCCTTGCTGACTGGGCTGCTGGTGAGCAAGGGAGATGGGAGGCCTTTTGAAGACACACACGGAGCCCGATCGTCGCACCTACAAGCTCCCTCAATGACAAAATTCTACGTCTCCTGGTGGCCTCATCCTGGGGAGGCGGGGGGGGGGGCTTCCAGCACTGATGGGGATGGGAGCTGAGTTCGAGAGCCCCTGAGTTCTCTGTGAAGAGGGACTGGTTGTTAAACCACTCTGGATACTGCAGCTCTTTGGGTTGAAAATAGGAGTTGCACAACCACTCTCAGCACCCTGGATAAATGACAGGTCCAGGAGTCTTTGCGAGAAGCCAATATTATTTTTAAGTGCTCTCATAGTGCTTGAAATGCATGCATGTGGCCCAACGCTGCATTTTCTCGCTTGCTCCCCTCTCTCATTTTGTTCACATACCTCCTGAAATAATAAAAATGGCAATAACAATAATTACAGTGGTAAAGGTAAAGGGACCCCTGACCATTAGGTCCAGTCGTGACCGACTCTGGGGTCGCGGCGCTCATCTCGCTTTATTGACCAAGGGAGCCGGCGTACAGCTTCCGGGTCATGTGGCCAGCATGACTAAACCGCTTCTGGCAAACCAGAGCAGTGCACAGAAATGCCATTTACCTTCCTGCCGGAGCAGTACCTATTTATCTACTTGCACTTTGATGTGCTTTTGAACTGCTAGGTTGGCAGGAGCTGGGACTGAGCAACGGGAGCTCACCCCGTCGCGGGGATTCGAACCGCCGACCTTCTGATCAGCAAGTCCTAGGCTCTGTGGTTTAACCCACAGAGCCACCAATGTCTCAATTACAGTGGTACCTCGGGTTAAGTACTTAATTCATTCTGGAGGTCCATTCTTAACCTGAAACTGTTCTTAACCTGAAGCACCACTTTAGCTAATGGGGCCTCCTGTTGCCACCGCACCGCCGCCGCACGATTTCTGTTCTCATCCTGAAACAAAGTTCTTAACCCGAGGTACTATTTCTGGGTTAGCGGAGTCTGTAACCTGAAGCGTCTGTAACCTTAAGCGTATGTAACCCAAGGTACCACTGTAATTTGTATGCTGCCCATCTGGCTGGGCTGCCCCAGCCACACTTTTTCCCAGCAAAAATAGGGGGGAAAACACAAGACAGCATCAAACACTAAAAACTTCCCTGACCAGGGTTGCCTTGAGATGGCTTTTAAAAATCTGGACTACAGTGCCCATCATCCCTGTCTGCCGTCCATGTTGCTAGCAGGGGGTGAGGGGAGACGGAAGACAATGACATCTGGGGGACCCCAGGCCACCCACCCCTGCTTCTGCTTCAGGCAGAATTGGCTTGTGGTCTCCTAGCTCTGGAGCAGAGAAGACCAGGAGTGCAGAACACACAAAGAGAGAGGTACAAGCCCTCCAACAAAGCAAGCTGCCCAGCACCACGGAAAGGATGTTGGGATGGTAGAACAGTAGAGTTGTAAGGGGTCCCCAGCGGTCATCCAGCCCAACCCCCTGCAATGCAAAGATGCAAACAAGACCTTATGGCCATCCAGATGTTGATGGAAGAGAACGACCACTGGCCATGTTGGTTGGGGCTGATGGGACCTGGTGTCTGGGAACATCTGGAG
>JAXCMG010000088.1:369804-382898 GCA_034642415.1 Podarcis siculus | reverse complement strand
CTGGTGTCTGGGAACATCTGGAGGATAACTTCCATCATCCCCAACCACTGGCCTTGTTGGTTGGAGCTGGTGGGACCTGGTGTCTGGGAACATCTGGAGAATAACTTCCATCATACCCAACCACTGGCCATGATGTTTGGAGCTGGTGGGACCTGGTGTCTGGGAACATCTGGACAATAACTTCCATCATACCCAACCACTGGCCATGTTGGTTGGGGCTGATGGGACCCGGTGTCTGGGAACATCTGGAGGGATGCCGATTTGCTACCTGCACACAAATCCACACAGAACATGACTCCCAACTCACGTGGCCTCCTTACCCAATGCGTTCCTGCTCCAACTCTTCCATCTTCTCGGCGCGAGCAATGACCCGGTTGATGATCTCCTTCTCCTCATCCGTCAGCTCTTCGTTCTTCCTCCCTCGGTCTGGCTGGGTCCCGTGAGCTGACCAGCTGCCGGGGGCTCTGCAGTGGGCATAGGAAAGAGGGGGATGTGGTCAAGGAGGGCATCTGAGGGGGAGATCAAAACTGCTGCAAGTGGAACCTAACACAACACATGAGCCAAGGCGGATGGTTGCCTTCATAAGGGCATCGAGCCAGCTTTAAAAAATGAAAAAACTTCTCTACCATTTAATAAAATATAAAAATCTCCCAACAGGTCACAGGGAATCTAAGTAGTTGACATTTCTGCTGCTCTGCGTGAAGAAACATATTTGATCCGGAAAGCGGAGGGTTGAAAGGGGCGGCACCTCTAGTGGTCATCTAGTCCAACCCCAGGACAATGCAGGAAATCCACAACTGCACCATCCCTGAGAGGCGGCCACCCAAACTCTGCTTTCATGCACACGCACAGCTATTACAAACTACAGGTTTACTTCTAGGACCAAACAAGATGTGACAGCAATGAAGATGTGTCACTGCATTGCGGTCTCATTTTATTTTATGTTATTATTATTTTTATTTTATTTATTTTAGGATATAGTCTAGGAAGGAGGGCTACCCCCTCCCACACACTGCACTCCTGATTCCAGATTGAACCCCCCATTCCCCAGTGCCTACTACTGGCAAGCAAAAATCAAAAGAGAAATATGCCTTTATGCATTTTTGTCACAGTGGTACCTTGGTTCTCAGACTTAATCCATTCCGGAAGTCCGTTCCAAAACCAAAGCGTTCCAAAACCAAGCCGCGCTTTCCCATAGAAAATGATGCAAAACCGATTAATCCGTTCCAGACTTCTAAAAACAACCCCTACAACAGCAATTTAACATGAATTTTACTCTCTAACGAGAACATTGATCCATAAAATGAAAGCAATAATCAAAGTACTGTACTATAAAATAAATAAGACAGTACAGTGGTACCTCGGGTAAGTACTTAATTCGTTCTGGAGTTCCGTTCTTAACCTGAAACTGTTCTTAACCTGAAGCACCACTTTAGCTAATGGGGCCTCCCGCTGCTGCCATGCCGCCAGAGCACGATTTCTGTTCTCATCCTGAAGCAAAGTTCTTAACCTGAAGCACTATTTCTGGTTAGCAGAGTCTGTAACCTGAAGCGTATGTAACCTGAAGCATATGTAACCTGAGGTACCACTGTATTGTAGATGATAAAAATTAAAATTATTTTTTTTCTTACTTACACCGACGATAGTCATTGTTTGGATGGAGAGCTTTTATCCATTGCCGCAGTCACACAATCAATCAGTAGCTGAACTGGGTTCCACACAGTCACAAAAACAAATGAACCGAAAAAGCCTCAGAAAAACAAAAATGCAAAATAAATAGCAAAAACAAAAGCGCCAAATTTAATCCGTTCCGGAAGTCCGTTTGACTTCTGAAATGTTCAAAAACCAAGGCGCAGCTTCTGATTGGTGCAGGCGCCCCGGAAACAATAGTCGACAGCCACATCGGATGTTCGGCTTCCAAAAAACGTTTGAAAACCGGAACACATACTTCCAGGTTTTCGGCAATTGGGAACCAAGGTACCACTGTATTATTATTATTATTATTAATTATTATTATTATTATTATTATTATTATTATTATTATTATTATTATTATTATTTCCTTCACCCTAAAGTCCCAGTGCATGTGTCAGCATTAAAAACAATATTAAATACCATTTAAAACAATGATAAAGAAAGCCTAAAAATAATTCAAGTGCTTTCATGCCTTCCATATTGCCAGTCCTCCTTTTTTTGCAAACTGTGAGTAACACACAGCAGAACCAGAGGCGGATGCCAGCAGGGTCAGGGCCTGGGAGACAGAGTTGTCAGTCGCCTTTGCTTTTTCCTCATTCAAGGCTTTGCCAGCCAAGGGGTGGGGGGAAACTACCACCACCAAAAGGGGGGGAAAGGAAGGGGGGCTGAGAAGCCGCTCAGCAAAGTGCAAAATTACTATTGTTGCCACAAGCCCGTTTCCTTTTAATAATCAGTTTGTCCTCTTGGAATAATAAGCAAGAGCATTTTGGCCGAGGAGCTGTCAGCTTGTTTCCCTTGCGATGGCAGCCTATATTTTGTCGACTATAAGGAGAATTAAGTCTGCAGCCCAGCAGGAGAAAGGGGGTTTGCTGCAGCTAAACTGAGTCACAGCCAAGGCAGCAGGCCAACGGCACAGCAGAATGGCAACACGGGAGAAGCTCCTTCGCAGCTCCTTGCTAAGTCAACATCACGGAGCAAAAGAGAAAGAAAGTTCAGGGCTAGCCCCAAAGCTAGACACAGAAAGGTCCCAGCTTTCTGGGAGCTCAAGGTACAAGATGGCCATAACTTAAAGGTAAAGGTAAAGGGACCCCTGACCATTAGGTCCAGTCGTGGCCAACTCTGGGGTTACGGCGCTCATCTTGCTTTATTGGCCAAGGTAGCCGGCGTACAGCTTCCGGGTCATGTGGCCAGCATGACAAAGCCGCTTCTGGCGAACCAGAGCAGCACATGGAAATGCCGTTTACCTTCCTGCCAGAGCGGTACCTATTTATCTACTTGCACTTTGACGTGCGTTCGAACTGCTAGGTTGGCAGGAGCTGGGACAGAACAACGGGAGCTCACCCTGTCACGGGGATTCGAACCGCTGACCTTCTGATCAGCAAGTCCTAGGCTCAGTGGTTTAAATGTGCCTAAGTTATGGGCAGGACAGCGCCACCCATGTCCTGCCCATAACTTAGGCACATTTAAATTGTTGTGTGCAATCAGCTTTATGCATATGGAAAGGGGAAGGGGTTCCGGGGGGGGGGTGACTTTGGCAATCCTACCCATCATTGGACTTTTGGCTATATGCAATTTTGGCCTCACTCCCCCTGTGTAAGTTGCGGGCTGGGACAGGGGTGGCACTGTGGGTTAAACCACAGAGCCTAGGACTTGCCAATCAGAAGGTGGCGGTTCGAATCCCCGCGACGGGGTGAGCTCCCCTTGCTCTGTCCCTGCTCCTGCCCACCTAGCAGTTCAAAAGCACATCAAAGTGCAAGTAGATAAATAGGTACAGCTCTGGCGGGAAGGTAAACGGCGTTTCCGTGCACTGCTCTGGTTCGCATGGCTTAGTCATGCTGGCCACATGACCCAGAAGCTGTATGCCGGCTCCCTTGGCCAATAAAGTGAGATGAGCGCCGCAACCCCAGAGTCGGCCACGACTGGACCTAATGGTCAGGGGTACCTTTACCTTTTAAGTTGCGGGCTTGCTATCCAGACCCTCCAAGTGTCCCTATTTTCCAGGAACAGTCCCAGATTTACCGAAACTGTCCCGCTTTCCAATTTGATCCTGCAACGTCCCGCTTTTCCTTAGAACATCCCTATTTTCACTGGAGAAATGTTGGAGAGTGTGGAGTTATACAATAACCTTATGAAATCGGCTAGGCTGAGGGGCAGGGACTGGCCTGAGGTCACACCCAGTGAGTTTCATGGCCAAGTGTGTGGGGGGGGAGTTGAACCCTGGCCTCCCAGGTCCTAGCCTGACGCTCTAACCACTGCACCACGCTGTCACTCCCCACATGTTGCTGCACATGAGCTGTGCGCCTGCTCCTGAGCCCCTGTATGATATTAGACCAGCGAGGGAGCCTCCCACCGACCCACCGTCCAGAAAGCTACCAGCGTTCCAGGAAATGAGAAGATGAAAACAGTTGTATTTTTGCAAAAAGACAGGCGGAGAGAGACTGGGCTTGTTCTCCGGATCTGAGGCTTCTCACGCTTTTCATCCTGCAGTGGGATTTGATGCAGCAATTTCCTCTGCAATCCGGGCTGAGAGTGTCTGTGAAATGAGCCAACAAGGTTCTCTCGCTCCCACAGCGCAAGGAAGAAAAAAGAGGAGAGGAGGAAATCCACGAGGAAAACATCTGCCAGCCAGGCATGAAACGCAACACTTCCTAGCTAAGGAGGCTGGTGCTGTGAGCTTCCCAAGGCCTTTTAGGACCAAGGCAGGTCTCACGCCTGGAAGAACCTGGCCAAAGCTGCTAGCCCTGCCAGAAAGCAAATTCCTTGTGTTATAGGAATTCTAAGGTCTCAAATAAGGGGCGCGGGTGGCGCTGTGGGTTAAACCACAGAGCCTAGGACTTGCCGATCAGAAGGTCGGCGGTTCGAATCCCCGCCACAGGGTGAGCTCCTGTTGCTCGGTCCCTGCTTCTGCCAACCTAGCAGTCCGAAAGCACGTCAAAGTGCAAGTAGATAAATAGGTACCACTCGGGCGGGAAGGTAAATGGCGTTTCCGTGCGCTGCTCTGGTTCGCCTGAAGCGGCTTAGTCATGCTGGCCACATGATCCGGAAGCTGTATGCCGGCTCCCTCGGCGAATAAAGCAAGATGAGCACCGCAACCCCGAGTCGGTCACGACTGGACCTAATGGTCAGGGGTCCCTTTACCTTTACCTTTACCTTTAAGGTCTTATATATATATATATATAAATCAAATGTTGCTAAGGCAAACACATACATAAGTATATAAACTACGTGTCTGAAATAGTACAGGAGAGCAATCCTGAAACCATTTTGACTCTCCCAAATTTACCTCAAATGTTTCTCTGCAAGGAGGAAGGAAATGGGAAAGCCTCCCCACTGTCTCTTTGCTCACAAATCCTGTCTTAAGGGCGTATTTGTGTATGAATATTGCGAACCTGTGACCTGAATTCAGGAACTGAGTATTTACCATCGCAAAAGAATGGCCAGGATGCCCAGGTAAAAGCAATCAGTGACCATTATCAGGTATCCTGGCAGACAGGTTTTCTGCTGTATCCCGCCTCCTTCTGTGATGTATGTATGATGTTTTGGGGGGTGGCCTTGAACTACAGGGGAGGCAATTTTCAAGTGTCTATATAAGAGCTTGGGCACCAATGTTCTGGGTTCCTCCTCCCTGCTGCATGAGTGGGGACCCTGTTGCAACAGTTTGATAAAGATCAGGCTTATTAGCTGCTTTGCTTCTCAATATTCTCTGGTTGGCCTCTGTTATTTTCTCCTACCGACAGAGAACCTACTTAAGGACTCTATATGGGCTCTTAAAGGTAAAGGGTAAAGGGACCCTTGACCGTTAGGTCCAGTCATGATCGACTCTGGGGTTGCGGCGCTCATCTCGCTTTATTGGCCGAGGGAGCTGGCGTTTGTCCGCAGACAGCTTCCGGGTCATGTGGCCAGCATGACTAAGCTGCTTCTGGCGAACCAGAGCAGCACACGGAAACGCCGTTTACCTTCCCGCTGGATCGGTACCTATTTATCTACTTGCACTTTTGTGCTTTCGAATTGCTAGGTTGGCAGGAGCAGAGACCAAGCAATGGGAGCTCACCCTGTCACAGGGATTCGAACTGCCGACCTTCTGATCGGTAAGTCCTAGGCTCTGTGGTTTAACCCACAGCGCCACCCGCATCCCTTATATGGGCTCTTAGATACCACATAAGGGAAAGGGAGCAGTATTTTTCTTATAACACTTGAGAACAACACTTCCAGATTTCCATGAAGAAGCAGCCCTCGTAGCGGTGGTCTTTGCTAAATCGCTTGGGAAGGTTATTGCGTTGCTGCACATTTCTGCCTCTCCCCTCTGGTTTGTGTCTAAAAAGTCGGTATTTGCAAGGAGACAAACTCTCTGGTGGAGGGAGCCGAACCCCACGTCTCAGTTTCAAATTGCAAGCCAAGCCTTTGGCTGCAGCTCTTATCGACCAAATTGTATTTCATGTACAATCATGCCGTCAATAAATCTCTCCCCACTACACACCCTGCCTATTCCCAGGCCCTCATCTTGGATTACCAAAGTAAGCAGTTTATCCGGCAGATCTTTGCAACCAAGCCGAATCCCATCAGGTGTTTTTCTCTGTTCCAATCAATAAACCATCTTTGTTTGGATTCCTCGGTTTATTAGATACTCCTCAGAAGGGCAATTAAAAAAACAACAAGAGCGGGTGAACATTCCTGGTCGCAACAAAGAGGTCGCAGCAACAGAACCACAAAGCGAGCTGTGGTTCAAGCAACATCAATGACTTTGGGGCCCAAATCCACCTGAGAAATTGTAGCTTTCTCAAAGCCATAGGTAGGCAAACTAAGGCCTGGGGGCCAGATCTGGCCCAATCCCCTTCTCAATCCGGCCCGAGGACGGTCTGGGAATCAGCGTGTTTATACATGAGTAGAATGTGTCCTTTTATTTAAAATGCATCTCTGGGATATTTGTGGGGTATAGGAATTCGTTCATTTCCCCCCAAAAAAATAGTCTGGCCCCCCACAAGGTCTGAGGGACAGTGGACCGGCCCCCTGCTGAAAAAGTTTGCTGACCCCTGCTCAAAGCCATCTGTGAAATCAAGGCTTTTTTTCTGCCCTGATGTGGATCACTTTGCCAAACCCTCCTAGTATCCCTATTTTCCAGAGACAGTTCCTGATTTACAGAAGCCATATTTGGTTTCTGATTTGATCCCAGAATGTCCAGGTTTTCCTTAAGACATCCCTATTTTCATCCAAGAAATGTTGGAGGGTATGGAGCTATGTGACACCCACCCCCCCGAGCCAAGGAGATAAGTACATTGGTACCTTGGGTTAATTCGTTCTGGAGGTCCGTTCTTAACCTGAAATTGTTCTTAACCTAACTTTAGCTAATGGGGCCTCCCGCTGTCGCCAAGCGATTTCTGTTCTCATCCTGAAGCAAAGTTCTTAACCCAAGGTACTATTTCTGGGTTAGTGGTCTGTAACCTGAAGCGTCTGTAACCTGAAGCGTCTGTAACATAAGGTACCACTGTAACTAGATAACCTTTAAAAGATATCTGAAGGCAGACCTGTAGAGGGAAGGGTTTTTTAATGTTCAATGTTTTGTTAAGTTTCTATATATGTTGGAAGCTGCCCAGAGTGGCTGGGGCAACCCAGTCAGATGGGTGGGGTGCTGTTGTTGTTCTTGTTATTGAATAAGGTAAAGGTAAAGGGACCCCTGACCATTAGGTCCAGTTGTGGCCGACTCTGGGGTTGCGGCGCTCATCTCGCTTTATTGGCCGAGGGAGCCAGCGTACAGCTTCCGGGTCATGTGGCCAGCATGACTAAGCCGCTTCTGGTGAACCAGAGCAGCACACGGAAATGCCGTTTATGTTCCTGCTGGAGCGGTACCTATTTATCTACTTGCACTTTGACGTGCTTTCGAACTGTTAGGTTGTTGTTGAATAGGATGTCCCTATTAGAAGATCAAACCTCTCCATTCTGAAGGAAATCAGCCCTGAGTGCTCACTGGAAGGACAGATCCTGAAGCTGAGGCTCCAATACTTTGGCCACCTCATGAGAAGAGAAGACTCCCTGGAAAAGACCCTGATGTTGGGAAAGATGGAGGGCACAAGGAGAAGGGGATGACAGAGGACAAGATGGTTGGATAGTGTTCTTGAAGCTACCAGCATGAGTTTGACCAAACTGCGGGAGGCAGTGGAAGACAGGAGTGCCTGACGTGCTCTGGTCCATGGGGTCATGAAGAGTCGGACACGACTAAACAACAACATTTTCATCAGAGAAATCTTTAAATTGAACTGCATTTGCCATTTTATGGTCACCTTTACATCTTCTTACCTCCTTTCTGAGAGGAGGCGACCAGAACACCAGTAATATGTAGGGTACATATTACTGGAGACACCTCAGAAAGGGGTACGCATGGCAACCCTCCAAATTCTCTCCGCCTACAGGCTCCCGTTACAACTGGGGAAGGCACAGGGATCAGATCTTGCCCACCGTGAGAGGACAAAGCCCTTTGGGAGCCCCCTCGCAGATCCACACCCACCCAATTGAGCAGAGCGCCTACAGATGGAGCCCGCCCCGCCCCGAATCCAAACTGCCATCTGCAATTCTATTCTGTTGGGAACAAGCAGAAATTTGCAGCTGAATCGAGGAACAAAAGCCAGCCGGCGCAGGCAGGGAGCTAAATAGGCCACGTATAAATAGTGCCAATTGTTCGTGCCCGCTGCTCACATCGTGAAATTGAGGGGGGCTTTGAAAGGATCTCGTCTCCCATTCTTCCTCTCGCCAAGCCGAGGCGAGGTGTTTTTTGGAGAGGAAATCTAGACAGAGATGCCTCCTCGCAGGCAGCCGGCGTTAGGAGGGGGTTGGCAGATGAATTTCCCCATTCAAGGAGGTTGTCTCCTTTCAAAGTCTGGCTACGTTCTTGTGATGGCATCCTGGACATTGAGCCAGACCTTTGGTCCATCTACATCAATGTTGTCTACCCGGAGGACTTGTCCACACTTAACATTTGCCCTGCTCTTTCCAGACCCAGGTCCACACTTTAGAACTCCAGGTCCACCGGTGGCAATTTAGGTGGCCCTGAGGGCTCGAGCACCCACCAAAACATTGTTGTGGGTGCTTGGCACCCGCACAGTGGGGCCCTCCAACGCTACTTCTGGTGCCTTGCGAAGCACCGGAAGTCAAGTCTGAAGCCTCTCAGGGACTCAGAGGTGGTGTCTAGGGTAAGGTTACCAGATTTATTCAATGAATCTGGGGACACTTTTCAACTTCAATGGATTTTGTATGGGGACTGATTTGTAAATCCGGGGACTGTCCCCGGAAAACGAGGACGTCTGGTAACCTTAGTCTAGGGCCTTGAGAGGCCTCAGAGAGGGAGTCTCAGGACTCACAAAGCCTTCTGACGTGACTTCACACCCTTGATTTGCATACCAAATCAGAGCCTAGGGCTTGCCGATCAGAAGGTCGGTGGTTCGAATCCCCGCGACTGGGTGAGCTCCCGTTGCTCGGTCCCTGCTCCTGCCCACCTAGCAATTTGAAAGCATGTCAAAGTGCAAGTAGATAAATAGGTACCGCTCCAGCGGGAAGGTAAATGGCGTTTTCGTGCGCTGCTCTGGTTCGCCAGAAGCGGCTTAGTCATGCTGGCCACATGATCCAGAAGCTGTCTGCGGACAAACGTCAGCTCCCTCAGCCAGTAAACGAGATGAGCGCCGCAACCCCAGAGTCGTCAGCGACTGGACTTAACGGTCAGGGGTCCCTTTACCTTTATCATGATATTAATTGGCAGTTTCTTTTCACTTTATTTCCTACTGATCTGTAACACTTGTGTCCCCATTTTCATCAAGCTATCAATCAGTCCCCACCAGCCAGATGCCAGATGCCATGAGTGTATATGTGAACTAAATGCACAACAGATAAACAGAGGACTTACTGTTCTTTTCCGCTTCAAAGCAGCGTGGGGGGGGGGAGGAAAAGGAAAAAGGTCAAATACATTATTGCACCATACAAACATCATCAAAGGACGCTAATATTTCTCGGCAACGTCTGAATAAGGGGAGGCTGATCGAGTCCTGGACACACGTCTGCAGTTAGTGACGGGCTGGGTAAAGGCCAATCAACCCACGGAGATTACTGTAAGATGGAAGTCCTGTGTGTGAGTGGTTCCCAAGTATGGGAATTGGGCAGGTTGATGTCATGCCTTGCCCTGACCTGGTTCCAGACAAAGAACCCTCAGAGGACATCCCACAGGCAGGACCCAAGTCCAAGAGCGACACTCCCCCCTCTTGTGGCTTCCAGCAACTGGTATTCAGAAACAGCTGGTTCCAGCTGTAGAGGCAGCGCAGAGCCATTCTGGCTGGTAGCCATCAATAGCCCTCTCCTCCATGAATTTCCCCAAGCTGGTGGCCATCACTGCCTCCTGTGAGAGAGGGTATGTGATGCACAAATTTCCTTTTATGTGCCCTGAATCTTCTAATAATTCACTTTCTTTGGATGTCCATAATAATAATAATAATAAATTTTATTTATACCCCGCCCTCCCTGGCCAGAGCCGGGCTCAGGGCGGCTAACACCAATAAAATCACAGTAAAAACATAATGGGGGAGAAAAAAGGGGGGAAACAATTTAAAATACAGGTTAAAATGCAATTTAAAATGCAGCCTCATTTTAAAAGTAGCCGATAAATCAAGACCATAAGAGAAGGGAAACATAAGGGTCAGACTGAGTCCAAACCAAAGGCCAGGCAGAACAGCTCTGTCTTGCAGGCCCTGCAGAAAGATGTCAAGTCCCGCAGGGCTGTAGTCTCTTGTGACAGAGCGTTCCACCAAGTCGGGGCCAGTACTGAAAAGGCCCTGGCCCTAGTTGAGACCAATCTAACCACCTTGCGACCTAGGACCTCCAAAATGTTGTCATTTGCGGACCTTAAGGTCCTCCGCGGGGCATACCTCTGACCTTTGACTTCGTGGCTCCTTGCTTCCTGACCCTCGGACCCTTGGCTTCTGGACTCCTAGCTCTCTGATCCTCGGACTTTTGGCTTCCTGACTCCTGGCTTCCTGACTCCCATTCCTGCTCCCACCCCACCATCTTGCCCCCGGTCCCGACGTCCCCAGCCGGGACTTCGATTGTCCGTGAACCGGACCTTGGCGGTGCACCACTGTTGAACAGCTCTTGGTGTCAGAAAGATCTTCCTGATATTTAGTCCGAATCTCCTTTCTTGTAAGTAACTTTCTGGAGTAGGAGAAAACAAGCTTGCTCCACCTTCCACGTGACAGCACTTTAGATATGTGAAGATGGCTATCATATCTCCTCTCCGTCTATTGGCAGTATCATTTTCAATTGCTTGCCTAATGATCCCTAGCGTGCAATTTGCCTCCCCCCCCCCCAAAGCTGCCACACACTGTGTCAACATCTTCACTGAGCCAGCATGGCGTGGTGGTTCAGAGAGGTGGACTCGTAATCTGGTGAACCGGGTTTGATTCCCTGCTCCTCCACCTGCAGCTGCTGGGTGACCTTGGGCCAGTCACACTTCTCTGAAGTCTCTCAGCCTCACTCACCTCACAGAGTGTTTGTTGTGGGGGAGGAAGGGAAAGGAGAATGTTAGCCGCTTTGAGACTCCTTCGGGTAGTGATAAAGCGGGATATCAAATCCAAACTCTTCTTCTTCTTGTCCACTGTGACCCCGAGTCTCCTTCCAGGTCTGCCACTGCTAGTTCAGAGCCCATGAATGTGCAAGTTGGAACTCTGGGACTCCCCAATTAAACCCACACCAACTTGGCATTTCCCCACTGTCAACCAACAACATCAACGGGCCCATGGCTATCACAGCTTCCTTACATTCTGTGCCCTCTGTCAATGATCTGCAAGCAATTTAACATCTACTGGACTCTCTGTCTCTCTCCCCCTCCCCTCGGGTCATTAGCAGCTCCTGGAATCCAGTCTGATAAGAAGCAAACACTTCTGGCAAGGGAATAGCTGCATACATTATTTAAATTATTTGAATTTAATCCCGCTGCCAAGCTGAGGGATGACTTGAGATAGATGGCAGTTTAAGGATCGGAATTAACGGGCAAAATTAAATTAGGCCACGGGTGGCTGGGTGAAGAGAGACTTGCGTCACAATTTTAGCTTTTCCAGCAACACTTCTGATCACTGCTGGTGGATGAGAGGGGCTGTCGGTTTTTAAGAGTCTCCTCACTCCATAAACACCCACCCCAGTTGCTGTCAGGACCTGCCAAAGCTGGAATTAGCAAGGCTCTTCTTGGGTTCTTCTTTGAAAGGTATCAACATTCTGCAACCAGACAGGCTTAATTCCGCAACCTGCATTCATGATCCCTGTTTCCCCTTCTTTTGCAGAGTGTTCCTACCATTCTGTGCATTTTATTCTGGTTTGCTTTGCTTATCACAGGAAGGAACAAAGAAGTTCTGCAGAGCACTGAAGAACACAAACACAAGCTCCCTTGATCAACTACCTCCTCAGGCTGCTGATATTTCAATAGGTGACAGCCATAATGCATAATTCAAACAGATCTTTGCATCGTTATAAGAACCGTTAACGCTGTGAACTGCGGCATGAGCTCACTTTTTCCCTCCTCCCTCCCCATCCCCTTTTCCTTGTGTGTCATGTTGTGATGGGATGATGAGCTGCTTGTGCGTAAAATGCAAATCCCTCAGAGTTTGATCAGGTTTTCAAACCTCTGCCTGTGACGGAGCCCCTCCGGCATGGCTGCGTCAATCGCTAGCAGTATCCGAAAGTGGTTGCTTTCGGAAACGTTTCCAACATAAAAGCTCCTTAACGGAAACACGTCTTCTGGACTCCCTGCGTGACAGTTTCCGGCAAGGAGTGGGTGTCCCTATAGGAGGTCCTGAGACCTCTCCACTGTTTTCGCTGGAACCGTCTCTGAGCCATCCCTCCGACTCACTTTCCCTTGGAGTTCCTGCTCGCCCCCTACTGGTTCCCTCTTCAGCTGCAACCTCTCTTTCAACCTCATTGAGCCTTTGCACCTCCTGTCCTTCCGATGGCAGTTCCCTGACATCCACCTCCCCTCCAGGGCCCCCTTCACCCCCTCCCGTCCCCTCCCCTCCGGGCTGGGAGGAGGTAAAACCCCTGAAAGAACCTTCCTCATCGTCCGAAGTTTCGAACACTTCCCTCCACTTGCTGCTGTCCCTCGTCTCTTGGTATTCCTCGTCATCGGAGTCCATTCCCTCTTCCAAATCCGACTCCGCGAATCCTTCCATTTCCTCTTCCTCGTCGGTGGTGCCGAAGTACTCCCTCCTAAACCTTTCTACCGGCTGTGGTTTTCTCGGGAATCTTTGGTGGAACGTTTCTGTTAAAACCTCGTCGTTGACCTCCCCTGCAGTCACCCAGGTGTTTTCTGACTCCGGTTCCCCTTCCCACGCCACCAAATACTCTACCTGATTTCCCTTCCACCTGGAATCGAGGATTTC
>JAXCMG010000088.1:329776-369794 GCA_034642415.1 Podarcis siculus | reverse complement strand
CATTGAGCCTTTGCACCTCCTGTCCTTCCGATGGCAGTTCCCTGACACATGTCTTTTTTATTGTAAGTCTTTACGGCTGATCTTGCAAGCCACATTTTCTTGGCTAAAGAGTGGGGTGAAACTGGTTCTCTAAAGAAATAAGCCTTAGAAACGAGGAATGAAGCCTCTGGTTCTCTGACAGCTAAATTACACAGCTGATAGCACATTCTTCCAGGTCCTGGGCACGCCTGTTGGATCACAGCAGGCACAAACACAACACACACATTATTGAACAGTATGATCACATCTTATGCACAACTAACTTGCACAATTTCAACCTTGCACAGTTGAAAACTGGCCGGTGCAAGGCAGAGAGCTTAAAAGCTTCTTTTGCATCGGGTTTCCCCCACGTGGAAATAATAATAATTTATTATTTATACCCCGCCCATCTGGCTGAGTTTAAGCTCCCCACCTTGCTTTCCAGGCAAGTCCCACTTGGACAGGGGCTCTGGGATACTCTCACGACATCCCATGGGAACTCAGACGGCTCCAGGAAATCTCATGAGAGCACCCCAGAGTCTGTGCGCTGAACGGGCCTTTCCTGGAAAGCAAGGAGGAGAGTTTAAAAGCTCTCTGCCTTGCCTGGGGAGGTGCAGGGATAAGGCCCACTCAGTTTGCCAGCTCTGGAAAGTCAGGACGGGGTGTGCAATTCGAGTATATGTGTTTTTTTGTATATGTGCCTGTGGCGTTGGCCTCCTAGGATGGGTCAAGGAAAGGGTTAAAATGGGTGTGATGTGATTGGCCAGTGAGAATGTAAGGGGGGAGTAAAACAGTGTTTCCCAACCTTTTTTGGGCAAAGGCACACTTGTTTCATGAAAAAAATCTCGAGGCACACCACCATGCCAGATGGGGAAAGGTCACTTTTTACTTATTCACTTTTTGAATAATAAGAATTATACGTCATGGGGGGGCAGGATTTTAGAGATGTTTAGGTGGGGCATGGCCCAAAAAAAGGTTGGGAACCACTGTTCTAGAGCAAGTAAAGCTACCCCAGAGGGGGAAGGGTGGATTGAAAAAGTGGAATGAGGACAAGAGCCTATTCTTGCCAGGCTGCTGCTACACCCACTGGTCTTCCAATTGATCCAAATTGGGTCGCAGTGCCAAGTGCAACCGTGCAAACTATATGGCCAAAGATTTAAGAAGCTGGTCCCCCAAGTGCAATGTGTTTGGGTTCAATGTGGAAAAATTTGACAGCGGCGGGTCTGCACTTGGAGGGCAGGAGCTCTCCAAGGTTTCCAAGGCAGGGATCGACGCCGGGAACTGATGTGCCTGGGATCCTTTTCGTGCAAAAACACACCTACACTCTGCCCGCTGAGTCACGACGCGGAAGCCTCTGTGGTTGTTTGATGCTTGTTCAGCATTTGGCGGTCATTCTGGGGGGTTGGGGGGTGTCTGGAAGAGGGGCAGCCCCCCGCCAAGCCCCTCGAGGCCCCGTCTCGGCTGCCCCTCGCCTCCTTCCCACGGCTCCCGGGGCTCCTTCCAGAGAACAGGAAGGCCCGCGACCTGGGGCGTGTGTATCCCCACCCCCAGTCTTGGGCGCCTTCCTCGCCCGTTCAGCGGGGGTCCCAGGGGTCGGTTTCCCCCTCCGGGACGAGGCGCAGGACTCCCGCCAGGTCCGCCCAGCACTCCCAGGAGCAGGCGGCCGACAGGCGGCCGGCGGGCGCAAAGGGGCCTCCAGCGGCGGGAGCTTTTGCGAGGCCAGCTACCGCCGCCAGGCTGCTGCCGCTCGCCATGGCAAGCAGGAAGCCCCCCGGGCTCTGGGCGCCGAGAAGATGCTACGCGGCAGGACCATACGCGGGCAGCGGAGAAGAAGAAGGGCGGCGGGAGAGGGGCGGTTCTCGAGGGGGGAACTCAGCTTCCCAAGATCGCGGGGCTCACTGGACGGTTCTTCCCCGCAGGAACTTCCGCCCTTCCGCAGCTTCAACCGTAGACGTATTAGCATATGATAGGATGAAAGCTGGCCATAGAGAAAAGGCGAAGTTTGGCTGTCCGCAGCCTGGATTCCCGGGTTTCTTTCGACGTTACAGCCCCGTGACGTCAGCGCCACGCAGGCAGCCAGACGGCGAGAGCCCAGCGCTGGGCGGCCTCTCCTCGCCGCCCCGCCTCTCGCCGCCCGACTCGCCCGCCTCTCTCCCACGGCACACCAGGCAACGTTCCGCGGCACACTAGTGTGCCGCGGAACACCGGTTGGGAAACACTGGAGTAAAAGATAGAGGGGAGGTTTTGAAAAAGTCAGTTGAGGTCTGGGGCTTGACGGTTGAGGTTTGGGAGTTGGGAGTTGAGGGTTGTCAGTTGGGAGTTGAGGCTTGGGTGTGGGTTGGTTGAGTTGTATTGTGAGAGAGTGAGAGGAATTGTTAGGGAGTTAGACAGATAGTTGGGAATAGTTCAGTTTGAAGTTGTAGGAACTAAGATTTAAGAAACTGACAAGAGAAAAATAAACCGAAACCATACGCTTATTCCTGCACTTAAAAATAAACTTGATCATTTGTTTATATTAACAACTGTCTGGACTCCGTGTGTCCCCGTGAGAAGCGGGGTGGTGGCAGCGAAGAAAGCAACCGCAGTGGTGGCACAGGGTCAATAGACCGTGAAACATCCGGGGGCCCTGTGTGATCGCCACAGTGCCACCCCCGGAACGTACGTTCCACACAAGCTGTGATATAATATACAAATCAGCTGGCATGTGGCTGGCGGAAGTGGAAAGAGTCAAAGGCCAGGAAATCCTCTTACCCGCCCCGAAGAGCCATCTGTCTGTCATTCTGATACATCCACTGACCAGTACTGTTGCCAACGACCGTGTCCGTCATGGCTGAACGTTGAGGCTCCCTGAAAGACAAAAAAGCAGCAAGAGCTTGTAAGTCAGCAGCGAGATCGAGGGTTGAAGAGGTAACGATTGTGGCAGCAAAGAAGGGGGTGTGAGCTCTTCAGAATAGTTGGGAAGGGACCACGGGGGTCATCTAGTCCAACCCGCTTCAATGCAGGAATCTTTTGCCCTACATGGCACTCGAACGCAGGACCCTGAGATTCGGAGTCTCGCGCTCTGCTGACAGAGCTACAAGCAACAAGCCCTTTAGGCAGAGAAGCTCCCAGCGAATAATTTTCCTCTTTCATCCCCATATTTGCAGGTCACTAACCGGTCCCTTCACCAGAGTCGCATTTAAGGGACACGGGTGGCGCTGTGGGTTAAACCACTGAGCCTAGGGCTTGCCAATCAGAAGGTTGGCGGTTTGAATCCCCAGAACGGGGTGAGCTCCCGTTGCTCGATCCCTGCTCCTGCCAACCTAGCAGTTTGAAAGCACGTCAAAGCGCAAGTAGATAAATAGGTACCACTCTGGCAGGAAGGTAAACGGCGTTTCCGTGCGCTGCTCTGGTTTGCCAGAAGCGGCTTAGTCCTGCTGGCCACATGACCCGGAAGCTGTACGTCGGCTCCCTCGGCCAATAAAGCGAGATGAGCGCCACAACCCCAGAGTCAGCCATGACTGCACCTTTACCTTTAACAGGTCCCTTCTCAAAGAACCATTGGGCACCATAAGCGGATAGGAAAGAAACTGCCTTTCTGGTCTAGAGAGATTTTGCCGAGTTGCGATTTTGTTCACAAGGCAGGGTTCCTGGAGGGAAAGCAGCATGGGGCATTTTATCTGATGCAAGTAAAACTGAATCTGTGAGCACTGCAACCGGTCAATTTGACATCAAGTCTGCACGGACGTTTATATGGGAGCGATCGAGGGCTAAACCATGCACAATGCTACAGTGCGCCGGCTGTACACTGGGTGTTGCCTTGCTATGTCGGCGCTGAGTCTTGATGCTAGATTCCTGCCGCACACCACGCCATTTGCACGAGGAAAGCATGGGAGCTCAGAAAGCAGCTCCTGCGTGTTGTTACGGCTAAAATCTGGGTGCGGGGTTACTCTGCCACCCAGCTCGTCGGACTAGGTAAGTCCGCGGGTCCCTGCGGAAGAAAATGAGCTCAGCTGGGCACAGGAGCAAACTGCAGAAGATCCAAGTTTATTGCGCAACAGGTTCAAGGCGAGATTGAACAGCAAGAAAGGGGTGACATGAACTTTTGAAACTCCCTCCATGTCCCAGAATACAGTGCAAAATACATCCCAGTTACATCATGAATACATTAAGGAAAGGTTGGGTTACACAGATTACATCATGAATACATTAAGGAGAGGTTGGGTTACACCGGATTAACATATGGAGGAGGGAGGGGGGAATATGCAGAGCTGGAGATAAGCACTTCCTGAGTACCGGTGATGAGAAGTCAATGGTCCATGTATGCATATTCTGTCACCTGGCATTGCCCGGAGGAAAGGTTTGGCAGAGTGATTTTGACAGGATTAGGGTCTTGACACCTTACTTGAGGGATTATGGAAGACAGGGGAGGGGTGATGGAGTCCTAGAGAAATTGAGCAAATTGGCACGTTGATTTTCTATGGATTTTATAGATTTTAGTCCCTTTTGACATTGACAATTGGGAATAAATGGATATATTGTAGCGAAGAAGAAGGTGAAGAAGACATGCCCCCCCACCCTTCCGTATCAGTGTCGGAAGAGACAAAGCGGTGTGGACTGAGAAAGCGTCGCCGCACAACAGCACAAAGAGGCACAACTTTAAACAAGCAAAACAGACTGTGAATGGTGTGGAATTCATGGAGCCGGCTTCCTTTTCCTGTTTCAGGGTTCGTTCCTGCATAATGGTGCCACGCAGGGACACAGACAACAGTTTCATACCCTCCAACATTTCTCTAATGAAAATAGGGATGTTCTATATTATTATTTATTAATACTCCAGACATCTGCCTGGGTTATTGCAGCTGCTCTTGGTGCCTTCCAATATATATGAAAACATGATGAAACATTAAACATTAAAAAAACTACCCCATACAGGGCTGCCTTCAGATGTCTTCTTAACGTTGTAGAATTATTTCCTTGGCTTGCAAGTTGCATATCTCCATACCCTCCAACATTTCTCTGGTGAAAACAGGGATGTCCTAAGGAAAAGAGGGACATTCCGGGATCAAATTGGAAACCCGAATGGCTTCTGTAAATCCGGGACTGTCCCTGGAAAATAGGGACACTTGGGAGGGTCTACTTGGAGTAATTTGCAGTAACCACCTCCATATTCCAGTTGACCATCAGATACATTTCAAAAGAATTATTACTAGGGGTTAAAACATGTTCAGAAGCCCACATTTTCTATGGCATCTTTGCCACACTCCCCTTAGGCTTTCCACTCCACTGGATTTTATCTGGTCCATTAATTTCAATGGGTCTACTCTGAGCAGGACTAACCTTGGGTAAGTCCAAGTGCAGGCAACTTAATCAAAAAGTTATCCTGGAAATTATTTAATCTGGAATTTATAACTGACGATAATGTATATGATTTGATTTGATTTAATCATTGGAAGATGCTTATTGGAAAATGAATAAAAATTATTTACAATTTTTTTAAAAAGTTATCCTTTCCACTCCTTAACCTTGACTCCATTTCCCTCTTCTTTGTTGTTTCCTCTGTGCTGAATCACAGACTGTAAACTCATCGGGGCAGGGACCCACCCTCTCACACTTTGTGCAGCTGCATACAAGTTAAGGGTGCTGTGTGAAGAAATGGTGACAAGGCTAGGGCTACTAGCTTGGATATTTTATAGGTTTCATAAAATTTATTTACACTTGATCGTAAGGAGAGGGGGAAACCTCAAAGCTGTTTACAAAAAAAAAATAAAACAGGAAATTATCGATAAAACCAGTTAAAGCAGCTGTTGAAATAATGCAGTGATGATTGCAATTAATGATCAGTGAAAAACAGATTAAAACACTTGTCAATTTTCTGTGTATCTGGGCAGGCTTGTCTGAGCAAGCAGGAGCCAAAAAGAGTACTGTGAAGGTGCCTGCCTGGTAGCTCAGTTGGTTAGAGTGTGCTGCTGATAATGCCAAGGTTACAGGTTTGATCCCCGTATGGGACAGTGGCATATTTCTGCATTGCAGGGGGTTGGACTAGATGATCCTAAGGGTCCCTTCCAACTCTATAATTCGATGTTAGCAATAGGCAGGGAGTTCCAAAGTGCAGGTGCTACCACAATAAAAGATCAGTTTCTTGCCAACGCAGAACAAGTCTTACATAGCACCTATAACAGAACCTGTTGAGTTGTGGGTGAACATATCAGACAACACAGCGATTCTTCAGACAGCTCTTGTTTATTCACAGGCCAGAACAGAACTGAACTGAAGGGTTCAGCCAGCCTGCTTATATAGAGCTCCAGTACAACGTAACTGTAACAATTTTCTGTAACTATCCAATCACTGAACGTCACTTTCAATTCCTTATTTGCATATGCGGACCTGAGTGAAAACTACAGTATCCCCCTGCTGGTGAGAACTTCAGTACATAACAGAACCAGTTCCATGAATCAAAGCGGTCAAGTGGGCATTCATGGGGTAAGGGGATAACCTCCCATCTCTGAGATTTGCGGTGGAGGTGGGGGCACTGACACCAAGCCAAGAGGATTTTCCACTAGCTTGCATTAGGAAGTTTTATACCAGACCAGAACATTGGTCCACGGAGCACAGTGACGTAGCCCAAAGGATTTCCCAACCCTCTCGACTCAAGCTCTTTTTCACTGGACATGCCAGGAACCTTACGCTAACAAAAAAAAGGCGCTCTGCTCTCTGTGTGTTTTCAGTACAGTGGTACCTCGGGTTACATATGCTTCAGGTTACAGACTCCGCTAACCCAGAAATATTACCTCGGGTTAAGAACTTTGCTTCAGGATTAGAACAGAAATTGTGCTCCGGCGGCGCAACAGCAGGAGGAGGCCCCATTGGCTAAAGTGGTGCTTCAGGTTAAGAACAGTTTCAGGTTAAGAACGGACCTCCGGAACGAATTAAGTACTTAACCCGAGGTACCACTGTATTGTAAAATCTATATTTACACATCCTCACTTTTCTTTTACATACCGACCATATCTATGATGCATGTTTTTGGTGGTGGTGGTTTTCCCCCCAAAGATGTGCAGTGGTACCTCGGGTTACAGATGCTTCAGGTTACAGATGCTTCAGGTTACAGACTCCGCTAACCCAGAAAAAGTACCTCAGGTTCAGAACTTTCCTTCAGGATGAGAACAGAAATCGTGCGGCGGCGGCGCAGCGGCAGCAGGAGGCCCCATTAGGTAAAGTGGTGCTTCAGGTTAAGAACAGTTTCAGGTTAAGAACAGACCTCCGGAACGCATTAAGTACTTAACCCGAGGTACCACTGTACTCTGTCAGCAACTGTGCTGCAGCACTAACTGCAGCAGCCATTAACTGTAAAGGAGATGAATTTATTTGATCCTATCTATCTACCTCAGGCTATGCTCTATCTTTGTCACCAAACTCTGAGTATAAATTCCACACTGTATTAATTGATATTGTTTTTAACATTAGTGAGCATGTGATGATTTTAGCTTATGAATTTTATTGTTTAATGTTTTTATTTGTACATTGGGGTACTTTTATAGCTCTGTTTAGAGTACGTAATGTTTTAATCATATAAATGTTTTAAGTCTTTTTTATCAATTCAGTATATTTTCTTTTAATTGTCAAATAATTCTGTGTACATTGCGGCAGCCTTTGGCTCTGTGCAATAAAACTGACTGAGATAACTGAGA
Source organism: Podarcis siculus (assembly GCA_034642415.1). Classification (NCBI taxonomy): domain Eukaryota; kingdom Metazoa; phylum Chordata; class Lepidosauria; order Squamata; family Lacertidae; genus Podarcis; species Podarcis siculus. The sequence continues at coordinate 362,106 of JAXCMG010000088.1, read as the reverse complement.
CCAGAACGAATTAAGTTCTTAACCCGAGGTACCACTGTATATCCATACATACAACCTGAGCAGAGGACAGAGGGACTCACAGCATTAAGGCCTCAACAGAACTTCCTTCCCCAGTTGGAAGGGACACCCGGGGTCATCTAGTCCAACCCCGTGCAATGCGGGAATCTCAGCTAAAGCGTCCATGGCAGACGGCCATCCAACCTCTGCTTTTAAAAACCTCCAAGGAAGGAGAGTCCACAACCTCCTGAGGGGGACTGTTCCACTGTCAAACAGCTCTGACAGAAGGTTTTTCTGTATGTTCAGCTGGAATCTCCTTTCTCGTAACTTGAAGCCATTGGTTCGAGTCCTACCCTCCAGAGCAGGAGAAAACAAACTTGCTCCCTCTTCCATGTGACAGCCCTTAAAATATCAGGGTTCCAGGGAAGCCTGAATTCACATCCCTTGAGCCCATCACAGAGCAAGACAGGCCTCACGCCTCTGCCTCCTCAGCTTCCAGCACCAGCCAAAAACTCACGCACACAAGTCTCACATACAAAGACCTCTTACCATTGTCCCTGTTGTTCTCCATCTCAAGATCCAGGCAGGTGAGTTTGGAAAAGACCCACCCATTTATCTCAATAATAATAATAATAATTTATTTATACCCCGCCCATCTGGCTGGGCTTCCCCAGGCACTCTGGGCGGCTTTCAACAAAATATTAAAATACAGTAATGCATCAAACATTAAAAGCTTCCCTAAACAGGGTTGCCTTCAGATGTCTTCTAAAAGTCTGGTAGTTGTTGTTCTCTTTGACATCTGCTGGGAGGGCGTTCCACAGGGCAGGTGCCACTACCGAAAAGGCCCTCTGCCTGGTTCCCTGTAACTTGGCTTCTCGCAGTGAGGGAACCGCCAGAAGGCAACAGAGCAACCTCTTTGGTAAGTAGCAGTATTTGCCTGGTTGGCCAAAGCCAGATTGGACTGGTTCTGCAATCTCATTTTTAGCATCAGTAGATGCTGGCTTACAGGCTTGGAAGGGACCCGGGACATCATCCAGACTGACCCCGCAAGCCTAGAATGGTTTCGCCATTAGAAGTGCATGGGTTGAACAGGTGTCGTGTACATAGGGTGCAGAAACAAGCCACAAGGCCAGCACAGCAGAGCCCTGAACTCTAAAAACTTAAGGGATCTGTGAAGACATAATCAAGCTTGATTAATTGGGGGGGGGGGGTGAACAGCTTCTACTGTGAAAGGGGGCGGTGCACACTTCAATCCTCAACCAAACCTGCCTTTCTTCCCTGCCAGGTGAGCATGGTTTTAATTACCTTGCAAAGTTGCTTTGGGGGAAAAGCCCAGTTCACTTTGTGACATTCTCACCCATCAAACAACTTTTGTACTTTGCACCACGGAATAGCAGAAACACCATTAATACCCTCTCCATCGAACAGCAGCAGGAGACATCCCTGCACATGGATCATTAAAAGAAAAAGCTGCCAAGATTTCGCCAAGTATCTCTTTTCAGGCATGTGAAAAACATGATCAAAAGGGGAAATGCTGTTTTCCTTTTGTTTTCTCCGTTCCTCAAATCCCCGGGGGGGGGGGGGGAGAGGCTCCGGTTTGCTTCCTGCATCTTCAGAGAACAGATGTAAACAAGGAAGGAAGGCAGCATCTCTGAGTGATGCCAGCTCTGTGGGGAACAGCCCTACATCTTGCTTCAGCCTTTTTGACCAGCGTCAAGGACTTGGGCTCCAAATTCTTCCATAAGGCAGCAGTGGCTGCAGGTTGATGTAAACAAGAAATGGGGCAGAGAGAGCCTGTGAGAGGGACCAAGTGATTGTGGCTAATAGCCAAAGTAGAATCCAAAGCCATGTTAAAATGGCTTATGGATAATAGTCACATAAATGTAGAATTGTATAGCTGGACCATAAAGAAGGCTGATCGCCGAAGAATTGAGGCTTTTGAATTATGGTGCTGGAGGAGACTCTTGAGAGTCCCATGGACTGCAGGAAGAACAAACCTCTCCATTCTGAAGGAAATCAGCCCTGAGTGCTCACTGGAAGGACAGATCCTGAAGCTGAGGCTCCAAGACTTTGGCCACCTCATGAGAAGAGAAGACACCCTGGAAAAAAACCTGGTGTTGGGAAAGATGGAGGGTACAAGGAGAAGGGGACGACAGAGGACGAGATGGTTGGACCATGTTCTCGAAGCTACCAGCATGAGTTTGACCAAACTGCAGGAGGCAGGAGTGCCTGGCATGCTCTGGTCCAGGGGGTCACGAAGAGTCGGGCACGACTAAACAACTAAACAACAACAAAATAGCTGGAAGAGACCCCGAGGGTCATTGAGTCCAACCCCCTGCAGTGTAGGAATTGTAACTAAGGAATCCAAGGCAGATGGCCCTCCAAACTTTCTTTAGCCACCTCCAATGAAAGAGAGTCCATCACCTTTTGAAGGAGTCTGTTCCACTGTCAGACATCTCTTGTTTTCAGAAACTTCTTCCTAATGTCTAGTCAGAAACTCCTTTCTTGTAATCTTAATCCATTGGTTCGGGTCCTAGCCTCCAGAGGAGGAGAAAACAAGCTTTCTCCATACTCCATGTGACAGCCCTGGAGATATTTGGAGATTGTAATCTCCTCTCAGTCCCCTCTTTTCCAGACTAAGCATAACCAGCTCCATCAACTGTTTCTCATAAGGCTTGCTTTCCAGACCCTTCATCATCTCGCTCCTCGTCTGCACACCTTCCAGCTTGTCAACATCCTTCTTAAATTGTGGTCCCCAGAACTGGACACAGGACCCTGGTGTGGTCTGACCAAGGCAAAAAGAGAGAATCCTGTACCTTGGTTCTCAAACGGAGTCCATTCCACAAGTTCTTTCGACTCCTGTAACGGTTCGAAAACTAAGGCGCGGCTTCCGATTGGCTGCAGGAGCTTCCTGCACTCAATCGGAAGCCGCAGAAGCCGCATCGGACGTTCGGCTTCCAAAAAACGTTCACAAACCAGAACACTTGCTTCTGGGTTTGCAGCGTTTGGGAGCCAAAACGTTCAAGTCGCAAGGCATTCCAGAATCAAGGTACGACTGTATATTGAAGATGTTGGTGGTAGTGATTTGACTACCCTCCACTGAGAGACCCAACTGCTTAAGACTCCAAGAGGGAGCTTAACCTGGTTCGGAGAATGCCAACACCAGCAGCATTCCCACAAGACAAAAGAAAAGGGGCAGCTTCCACAGCAGTTAACTCTGGGGAGGGTCTACTGCTCAGGATGTCTGCCTTGCATGCAGAAGTCCCCACGTTCCAGCCCTGGCATCTCCAGCTTAAACAGCTGAACTGGGAAAGCCTTCACTCTGTTCACACTGACATGCCAAATGTCTGATGAAGTGGAGGCAGTGTGGTGTAGTGGTTAGAGGGTCCGCCTAGGGCCTGGGAGAGACCAGGGTTCAAATCCCCACTCAGCCATGAAGCTCACTGGTGGGTGACCAGCCACTGCCTCTCAGCCTGACCCCCCTCACAGGGTTGTTGTGGGGACTAAATGAGGAGGGGGAGGACCATGCAAGTCATCTTGACCTCCTTGGGTGAAAAGGTGGGACGGAAATGCAATAAATAGATATCATAAGGTTGCCAACCTGCTGCCCTCCAGATGTTTTGAACTACAACGCCCATCAGCGCTAGCTAGTACAGGCTGATGAAAGCCTGCAAAGAACATAGGAAGAGCCTGCCGGATCAAGCCAATGGCCCAGCCAATCCGGCATCTTCTCATATTGACCAACCAGATGCCCCAAAGGGAAACAAGCGCAAGAGCCCCCTCTACTGGCATTCAGAAGCATTGCTGCCTCTGACCATAGAGGCAGAACATCAGGTAAAGGTAAAGGGACCCCTTACCAATAGGTCCAGTCGTGACCGACTCTGGGGTTGTGGCGCTCATCTCGCTTTATTGGCCGAGGGAGCCGGCATACAGCTTCCAGGTCATGTGGCCAGCATGACTAAGCCGCTTCTGGCGAACCAGAGCAGCACGTTTACCTTCCCGCCGGAGCGGTACCTATTTATCTACTTGCACTTTGACGTGCTTTTGAACTGCTAGGTTGGCAGGAGCAGGGACCGAGCAACGGGAGCTCACCCTGTCGTGGGGATTCGAACCGCCAACCTTCTGATCGGCAAGTCCTAGGCTCTGTGGTTTAACCCACAGCGCCACCCACGTCCCGAACATCAGAGCCAGGAGCTATAAGGCTATATGAGCTTGAAATGGGGGTCGCTTTTCCATTTTGCATTACCGAGAGCTGAGTAGCACCCAGACCCTTGGCACACTCTGAAGCAGACTGGTCCCGTAGGAAAACCTGAAACTTGGGCAGGGGTGAAAAGGAGAGGCGCAAGGGGTGCTTCATGTGCAGTTCCCGGGCACGGCATTTCCAGAGTGGGAGCAACCCAGCGACCGGCTTGTTTCCATCCCTTTCCCAGCTCTGCAATGCAGCTTTCTTAAATATTGAACAGGCTGGCTGATGCAACTCCGGCGGGTAAAGCCAAGACTGAGGGACCGCTTGGCTTTCTTTTCTTCCCCACGTTGAGGAGCCTGAACGCAATCAATCTTCATTCAGGAAAAGAAGGGGGAACAACCAAAGAGGACGTGGCGAGAGGGGAATAAAAGCAAGAGGGAGAGATCCGCAGAGCCTCTCCCTTTGCACGTGCCAAGAAGGTGCACCGAGGGGCAGGGAAGGCGGTCGGCATTTTTTGGGGCCCGTTTCCCTGTGAGGAGAGGGGCATAGGGCCGGGCGACCCTCCAGATGCCGGTGGACTCTCAGGGATGCTGGCTGTTGAGAACTTCTGGTACACAAGGTTATTATGTAATAGGTTGATGAGAAAATATGCAAGCTGTGGAGCAGGTAGGCACCCAGATGAGCAGCGCTGGGCTTTTAAAGCAACTCCAGCTCCGCACAAAGCGATCTGCCAGGCTGGCTCCTTGCCACCCACATGCAAAAGCACAGAGGCATCTGCATTGCAGGGGGCTGGACTAGATGACCCTCTGAGTAGCTTTCAATTCTACAGTTCTATTATTCTTCAAGGTGGCGCTGTGGTCTAAACCACTGAGCCTTGGGCGTTTGCCGTTCAAAAGGTCGGTGGTTCGAATACCTGCAACAGGGTGAGCTCCCGTTGCTCGGTCCCTGCTCCTGCCCACCTAGCAGTTCGAAAGCACATCAAAGTGCAAGTAGATAAATAGGTACCACTCCGGCGGGAAGGTAAACAGCGTTTCCATGCGCTGCTCTGGTTTCCCCAGAAGCGGCTTAGTCATGCTGGCCACATGACCCGGAAGCTGTCTGCGGGCAAACGCCGGCTCCCTCGGCCAGCAAAGCGAGATGAGCGCCACAACCCCAGAGTCGTCCACGAATGGACCTAACGGTCAGGGGTACCTTTACCTTTATTATTCCTCACTGGCTATGTTCAAAAGAGCTGAACGCCTTATCTGCAGCCTCCTGAACCCAACTGGGAGAGGGCTTGCAGGAGCCCCCAGCCCCCAGTGAATCCCCTCTCCCCACTGTCAGCTATTAACGCCGGAAAGGTAATGTCCACACCTGTTATGACAGCAGATAGATGGTCTTTGGGGGAGAGGTGGTTGCAGGCAAGCCCCATGGTCCAGCTCTCCCAAGAGTGCGGCAATATTTTCAGCCTGAGGACTACATTTCCTTGTGGGGTAAAAAGGTAAAGGTAAAGAACCCCTGGACAAAAGTCCAGTTGAAGGCGGCTGTAGGGTTGCGGCACTCATCTCGCTTTCAGGCTGAGGGAGCCAGTGTTTGTCCACAGACAGCTTCCTGGGTTATGTGGCCAGCATGACTAAACCGCTTCTGGTGCAACAGAACACCGTGACAGAAACCAGAGCGCACGGAAACGCCATTTCATTGGCTCCCAGTACGTTTCCGAGCACAATTCAAAGTGTTGGTGCTGACCTTTAAAGGCCTAAACGGCCTCGGTCCTGTATACCAGAAGGAGCGTCTCCACCCCCATCATCCAGCCCGGACACTGACCTCCAGCGCCGAGGGCCTTCTGGTGCTTCCCTCATTGCGAGAAGTAAGGTTACAGGGAACCAGGCAGAGGGCCTTCTCGGTAGTGGTGCCTGCCCTGTGGAACGCCCTCCCAGCAGATGTCAAGGCAATAAACAACTATTTTACTTTTAAAAGACAACTGAAGGCGGCCCTGTTTAGGGAAGTTTTTAATGTCTGATGCTGTATTGTTTTTAATATTCAATTGGAAGCCACCCAGAGTGGCTGGGGAGACAGATGGGCGGGGTATAAATATATTATTATTATTATTATTATTATTATTATTATTATTATTATTATTATTATTATTATTAATCTTCCCACCGCAGTGGTACCTATTCATCTACTTCCACTGGATTGCTTTCAAACTGCTAGGTTGGCAGAAGCTGGGACAGAGCAAAGGGAGCTCACCCCATCACGCAGATTCGAACTGCCGACTTTCCAACCAGCAAGCCCAGGGGGCGCCCTGCCCCACCCAGAGTACAAATGACCCCGCTCCCCGGCCCAGTGTGCACACACACACACACACATACCCCAGGCACCAGCAACGGATCCTACACCACTGCTCAAAGACTGCAGAAGAAAAATGAGCATCAGCTGCTTTTCCTCCAGTATGAGCTAGGCATGCAGGCATCAAACCCAAGCCCTCTGACTGCTTTGCTATCAATCTCTGCCCAGCATTTTCCCAGGAGCTGGGAACAACCTGCAGATTTTGCCAGTGCCAACACTCCTCTCAAACGGGTGGGGGAGGCCCTCCTCCATAAACAGCCCCCCTTCCTCCTCCTCCTCCTCCTCCTCCTCCTCCTCCTCACACCCTAATTCTTAGTCACCATCTATTCCAGGCACAGGAGGTATCTCAAATTGGCTCTCAAAGATGCCCCACAGCTCCCAATTAGCAATTTAATAAGCCGTTGTCTGGTGCATCCATCTAAGCAAAAAATGTATTTCGGAGAGCACAGAGGTTTCGAGGCCTATCAGCGCACGGCATCTCGCTTTTAATGATGCTCCAGCTCCTCTATCAGAGCCGCGCATCCCAATTAAAACCATGCTCAACAAAGACCCCCTTGGCAGCGAGGGCAGCGGCGCAGGGCGGCATTTGCTGAGAACACAACGCCAAAATGGAAACAGCCGTCAATAAAAGCAGATCAACAGCACGGCAGGACCTGGGGTGCAATCGTCTTCTCCCATATTCTCAACTGGGCGTTGGCTTGCCGTGATTGCTCAGTACCCAAAGAAGGCACTCTGCACATGCTCCTGTCGACTGCTCCACACTGTTCTGCCTAGGCATCTGCCCTTGGAAAGTCGCTGCTATAGAGGTGAGCAGAAACAGATAAGAATGCCCAAAGAGCTTGCTTGCCAATGGCCCACCTCATCCAATCTTACCTTTGTCAACTTGGTACCCTCCAGATGTTTTGAACTACAACTCCCATCAGCCCTAACCAGCAAAGGCTGATGGGCACCTGTGACATGGCAAAGAACGTCAGAAGAGACAATGACCCATCCAGTCCAAATTCTGTCCTCACAGTGGCCAACCAGAAGAAGAAGAGTTTGGATTTGATATCCCGCTTTATCAATACCCGAAGGAGTCTCAAAGCGGCTAACATTCTCCTTTTCCCTTCCTCCCCCACAACAAACACTCTGTGAGGTGAGTGGGGCTGAGAGACTTCAGAGAAGTGTGACTGGCCCAAGGTCACCCAGCAGCTGCATGTGGAGGAGCGGGGAAGCGAACCCAGTTCACCAGATTACGAGTCCACCGCTCTTAACCACTACACCACACTGGCTCGAGGGAAGCTCGTGGGATGCCCGTGGGAAACTCGCAAGCAAGACCCAAGCGCAAGAGCACTTTCCCTTCCAGTGGATTACAGGAACTGGTTTTCAGAAGCACTCCTGCCTCTGAAGAAGAAGGCAGAGCAGAGCCATCCTGGCTAGCAGCCATCAATAGCTTGGACTACTGCAATGTGCTCTACGTGGGGCTACCTTTGAAGGTGACCCGGAAACTACAACTAAGCCAGAATGCAGCAACTAGACCGGGGACTGGGAGTGGCCGCCAAGACCACATAACATTGCTCCTGAAAGACCTTCATTGGCTCCCAGTATGTTTCTGAGCACAGTTCAAAGTGTTGGTGCTGACCTTTAAAGCCCTAAATGGCCTCAGTCCAGTATACCTGAAGGAGCGTCTCCACCTCCATCGTTCTGCCAAGACACTGAGGTCCAGCGCCGAGGGCCTTCTGGCGGTTCCCTCGCTGCGAGAAGTGAGGTTACAGGGAAACCCGCCCTGTGGAATGCCCTCCCCTCAGATGTCAGGGAAATAAGCAACTATCTGCCTTTAGGAGACATCTGAAGACAACCCTGTTTAGGGAAGTTTTTAATGTTTGATATTTTTTTTACCGTGTTTTTAATATTCTATTGGGAGCTTCCCAGAGTGGCTGGGGAAACCCAGCCAGATGGGCAGGGTATAATAATAATAATAATAACAATAATAATAACAACTATTATTATTATTGCATGAAGGACTTCATTTTATCTTCCAATATTCAGCTTTACTGCTGAATTCAAGTGCTATGAGAGAGGGAGAAAACCATTTCCGCCACAATCAACTGGCCCTCTGGAAGACACTAGGCATACATTTAAAGAACGTCCCACGCACATTTAAAGCACATGACTACCCCCAAAGAATCCTGGGAACTGTAGTTTGCTATGGGTGCTGGGAATTGTAGCTCTGTAAGCTACAGCTTCCAGTTGAATTTATGGTGTGGATCTGCCCACAGGCAAATGTTTCAGAGGGAAAGGAATATGTTGCCCACCTAAGAGGCAAGTTCAACGTGTCAGGATAAAGTACGAGCCCCAGGACCTGTTTTGTGCCCCTGTTGCTCTTTTCCTGCAAACACAGGAGATGGCAGGCCTGGACTTGCAAGCCAGTGGTGGTGTGGTGTTTAGAGTGTCCAACTAAGGCCTGGGAGACCAGAGTTCGAATCCCCACTCAGCCATGAAACTGCCTGGGACGACCTGCAATTAATACTCGCGACTGCTTTGTGATGGTGTTTGCTTTAGGGAATGAGGTCGCTTTGCTAACAATTTCGTGGCATCGCTTGAGTTTGATTTCCTGAGCGCTGCCACGAGCGGGTGTCTTCTTGTTCCAGCACAGCGCAAAGGGCTGGAAGGGACTTAAAAGGGTCATCCAGTCCAACCCCCTGCAATGCAGGAATCACAGCTAAGGAACCCCTGTGTTCCTCTTCAGAAAGCAATGTAATCTGGGAGAAGGAGGGGCTGGAATGTGGGGCTAAACCCCTCCCTTCTGCACCATGAAGTCAACAGCAACCAAAGGACTGGCATCACCTCCAGTCTGTTCCCAAGGATGTGTTCATGGAGTCCTCCTAAATGTGGCCCTCAAGGCCTCGTTCTCTGGCCCCTGGGTCCCTCCCTGGGCCACGACCCTTCCACAAACCACACCCCCTTCCCTGCCCCTGTCATGGGCTGCCCTCAAGTGTTTTTGCCTGGTTGGAAGCTGTCCCTGAACTGCTGTTTTGCCTCTCTCTTGTCCAGATAGAAGACACGAGAAATCCTGGGGGAAGCTTATGCACAAAGGGAAGAGTTGTACCTGATGCTCCACCGGGTCTTGCGTCTGGCCCCACCGATTGCAGGCGTTTGTCATTATTTTGCATTTACGTATTTATATCCTGTCTTTCTCCCAAGCCAGGATTCAAGGTGGCTTACAAAGTTTAAAAGCATTATTGCAAAATATGCTTTTCTTATATTATTGCAAAATATATATATCTATATGTAATAAAAACACAATACAGTCGTACCTTGGATCCCAAACAACTATTACATTTTGGCTCCCGAACGCTGCAAACCTGGAAGTGATTCTTCCGGTTTGCGAACGTTCTTTTGGAAGCCGAACATCCGGTGGGGCTTCCGCGGCTTACGACTGGCTGCAGGAGCTTCCTGCAGCCAATCAGAAGCCACGCTTTGGTTTCCAAACGTTTTGGAAGTCGAAGGGACTTCTGGAATGGATTCCGTTCGACTTCCAAGGTACGACTGTACATTTAGAACCAGCGGCTAAAGTGCAGTTTGCCCTGACAGCAGCCCAGCCGTCCGCACCTTCTGCGTCTCAGTTTCCAAAGGCCTGTTGGAGCACAAAAGGTCTCAGCCTTAGACTGATGGATAACAAGGAGGGAGCCGGTCTGCCCTCTCCAGGGAGCGAATCCCAGAGTTTGGGAGCAGCCACAGAGAAGGCTCTCTCGCGTGTCACCACCAGCCATGCCTCTGATGTTGATGGGACAGAAGGAAGGTGCTCACCCGAGGATCTTAGCACTCAGGCAGATTTGTAGAGTCATGCCTCGGGTTACAGACGCTTCAGGTTGCACGTCTTCGGGTTAAGGACGCGCCAAAACCCGGAAGTACCAGAACAGGTTGCTTCCGGGTTTTGGCGCTCGTGCATGTGCAGAACCACTAAATCGCACTTTGCACAGAAGCACCGAATCGCAACCCGCACGTGCGCAGATGCGGCACTGCTGGTTGCAGATGCTGCGCATTGCGAACATGCCTCCCACGCGGATCACGTTCGCAACCCAAGCGTCCACTGTATAAGGAAATGCCTGGGCCCCAGCCTGGCCAGCGTCCCTGGGAAAGTTCCCCATCAGGGAATGTGGCCCTTCGTCCAAAAGAGGCTCCCTGCCCTAGAGCCTGCGGGAGTGGGGTCCTTTCCCTCTTTCCTGGGAGCCAACCACACCCCTGGGCAAACCCCAGTTACACTGCAACAGCAGATCCCAAGAAGCTGAGGCACTTCATGCGATTCCTGAACGGCTGCCCAGCCTCCCTTCTGCTGCGGCAGAAGGCGTCTCGGAGCTGCGCTCTGCTCACAGAAGGGAGAGGCAAAATTAAACGAAAACAGTGCAGGAGCTTTTCAATGAAACACAGCCTTCTTTCCTCCTCCTCCTCCCCCCCCCCAAAGCTCATTCACAACTCACGTTCCATTCTTGAGAACGAGGAATCCAGTGTGTTCCCGTTCCAGTCCGTCGTTGCCGAGAGAGCGTAAGGGAGCCGCCTTTGCTGCAATGTGAATTTCCTTCTTGGTGCAGACATCTGCAGGGTGGCGAGCAAATTCGCCAGGCGTGCCCACCCCCAGGAAGAAAGAAAAAAAAACCCCTGCGATTGGCAACGGCTGCAGAGGAGAAGCAAAGCGCAGCTCCCCGGCAGGTAGATTGCAAGTCACGCAAGAAGAGCAGCTCCAACTCCTACCCCAGCCATCATTGCAGGCACTGGGAACATTGGGCATCACAGCCTTTTCCTGCAACCCCCTGCATGGAGGAGAGGTCTATCAATGGCTACTACTAGCCTCTGCCTTCCACAGTTGGATGCAACAGTGCTTACGAATCCCAGTTGCAGAAGCCACAGGAAGCCACAGGAAGGGCTTGTGTTCAAATATTGCTTGCTGGTTTCGCACAAGCATCTGGGTGGCCGCTAGGATGCTGGACTAGATGGGCCACTGGCTGACCCAGCAGGCTCTTCTTATATTCTCCCTTAAGCCTGGAATCGGGACACGAGTGGCGCTGTGGGTTAAACCACTGAGCCTAGGGCTTGCCAATCAGAAGGTTGGTGGTTCGAATCCCTGCGACGGGGTGAGCTCTTATTGCTCGGTCCCTGCTCCTGCCAACCTAGCAGTTCGAAAGCACGTCAAAGTGCAAGTAGATAAATAGGTATCGGCAGGAAGGTAAACGGCGTTTCCGTGCGCTGCTCTAGTTCGCCAGAAGCGGCTTAGTCATGCTGGCCACATGACCCGGAAGCTGTATGCCGGCTCCCTTGGTCAGTAAAGCGAGATGAGCGCCGCAACCCCAGAGTCGGCCATGACTGGACCTAATTGTCAGGGGTCCCTTTACCTTTACCTTAGGCCTGGAATCCTACCCCAGAATACCTCTGCCCACTTCCACCCCATCCAGTCCTATAAGCACCTCATTGTTGGCATCTGTGTGCCTCAAGAGACAATGGGGTGCTTCACTTCCAGGGGTGAGGTCAATCTAGAGTGGTACCTCGGGTTAAGAACTTAATTCATTCCGGAGGTCCGTTCTTAACCTGAAACTGTCCTTAACCTGAGGTACCACTTTAGCTAATGGGGCCTCCTGCTGCCGCTGCGCCGCCGGAGCACGATTTCTGTTCTCATCCTGAAGCAAAGTTCTTAACCCGGGGTACTATTTCTGGGTTAGCGGAGTCTGTAACCTGAAGCATCTGTAACCTGAGGTACCACTGTACTGCATTATCAGCACCAAAATGGCAAGTTTGGACAGGGTGGCCAGCCTGGCCAAAGCTGCTCCTACCGTGTGGCCGCTGTCGCATGCTGGCAGCTTCTAGCAGCCACAGGGGAGAGCTGAGTGCGAGGTGGAGACCAGAGATGGACAAAGTACCCCAGAAGGAGCATTACATGTGCCCTAGCAGAAGGTGAAAAAGTTAAAGCACCCCATGGCAGTTAAGTCCAGTCCAAGGCAACTATGGGGTTGCAGTGCTCATCTGGCTTTCACGCCATGGGAGCCGGCATTTGTCCACTGACAGCTTTCCGGGTCATGTGGCCAGCAGGACTCAACCACTTCTGGCACAACGGGACACCGTGACGGAAACCAGAGCACACAGAAACACCGTTTGCCTTCCCACTGCAGCGGTACCTACTTTTCTACTTGTACTGGTATGCTTTCAAACTGCTAGGTTGGCAGGGGCTGGGACAGAGCAACGGGAGCTCCCTCCGTCGTGGGGATTCAAAGCCCTGACCTTCTGATCGGCAAGCCCAAGAGGCTCAGTGGTTTAGACCACAGCGCCACCCGCATCCCTTGTCCCCCAGCAGAGTTACTACCCCATCCCTAGTACCCCATACGCCCCCTCTACAAGCACCAATCATTACCAAACTTCAGTCTACTAAAATCTTCCCTCTGCTGCCTTTCTCTGGACCTGAACCCCCTGCTTTTCTCTCTCTCCGCGTCCCTGCCACCCAGATTTGGGGCTTTCTGACACTTTACGCCAGGGGTAGGCAAACTAAGGCCCAGGGACTGGATCCGGCCCAATCGCCTTCTCAATTCGGCCCAAGGGCGGTCCAGGAATCAGCATGTTTTTTACACAAGTAGAAAGTGTGCTTTTATTGAAAATGCATCTCTGGGTGATTTATGGGGCATAGGAATTCGTTCATTATTATTTTTTCCAAAATATAGTCTGGCCCCCCACAAGGTCTGAGGGACAGTGGACCGGCCCCCTGCTGAAAAAGTTTGCTGACCCCTGCTTTACGCTATGCTGGAAGAAGGCGGCACCCACTCACCCCAGCGCCCAGGAAATTAAGCCTGAGAGATGCAGGACATTGACATTATCCGCAAGGCAACCTCTTTCCCTAAAGCAAACATCATCACAGAGGAGCCGTGAGCATTAATTGCAGGTGAAACAGAGCAGCTCTCAAAGTACCTGTGTACACAGGTAGATAGCAAGGTAAACAAACAGATGTGGAAAGGAAGAGGTAGATCTAGATCTAGGAGGGGGGGCACTTTATCCAGGATGGCTGGGCTCTTTTGAAATGGGGAGGGGGGGTCTCAGAATGTGCACCACGACAGCAGCACTGCAGCATTTCGGGGAATGCCCTCCTGACAATCTCGTCTAAGCTCTCCAGCGCACGGCTCCTGGAAAATGTGTCTCTGTGGACCTTGAGTCCTGCAGGGTGTTTTGGGCACCCACTGCAGCGAGAAAGCAATGGGTGCAGGGCAGCCGGGGGACAGACGGACTCACTAGGGATCAGCCTTAAGGTCTTCAAAATGTCCTAAGACAGGAGGAGAAAGGAAACAAAGTCTGCAGTTTTAAAATAGCGCTTTGCCCACCCTTCTCAGGCCCCCCAGCTGGGGAAACAATTAAAAATCATTTTTTTAAAGTGACAGCAGGACCATAAAGAAGACTGATCGCCAAAGAATGGATGCTTTTGAATTACGGTGCTGGAGGAGACTCTTGAGAGTCCCATGGACTGCAAGAAGATCAAACCGATCCTTTCTGAAGGAAATCAGCCCTGAGTGCTCACTGGAAGGACAGATCCTGAAGCTGAGGCTCCAAGACTTTGGCCACCTCATGAGAAGAGAAGACTCCTTGGAAAAGACCCTGATGTTGGGAAAGATGGAGGGAACAAGGAGAAGGGGACAACAGAGGACGAGGAGGTTGGACAGTGTTCTCGAAGCTACCAGCATGAGTTTGACCAAACTGCGGGAGGCAGTGGAAGACAGGAGTGCCTGGCGTGCTCTGGTCCATGGGGTCACGAAGAGTCGGACACGACTAAATGACTAAACAGCAACAAATACACCCAAATGGCAAGCAGTACAGTAAGCCTAAAAATCCATCACGGATGATGCAATCACACCTTCCCAAAGCCAGGATGAAGACCTTATAAATCAGCTCCTCCTGCCCCCCCCCACAAACACACCAAAAAAAGAGAGAGAGAACTTCAAGCAGACAGAGACAGAGATAGTGATGTTGTAAGATTTTAAGGTCCCAAATATATAAATTAAATGTTCATAAATTTACAAGGCAAACACATACCTAAGTATGTAAACCACTTGTCTGAAATAGTACAGGAGAATCAGCCTGAAACCATTTTGACTCTCCCAAATTGACTTCAAATGTTTCTCTGCAAGGAGGAAGGAAATGGGAAAGACTCTCCATTGTCTTTTGCTTACCTGTCTTAAGGGCGTATTTGTGTATGAAGAGGGTGTGACCTGAATTCAGGAATTAAAGTATTTACCATCACAAAAGAATGGCCAGGCTGCCCAGGTAAAGCAATCAGTGAGCATTAACAGATATCCTGGCCAACAGGATTTCTGCTGGAGAATGCCTCCTTCTGTGATGTATGTATGATGTTTTGGAGGGTGCTCTTGAAGCTGGGAGGCGGGTGCATAGACCACAGAGCCTAGGGCTTGCAGATCAGAAGGTCGGCAGTTCGAATCCCCACGACGGGGTGAGCTCCCGTTGCTCGGTCCCTGCTCCTGCCAACCTAGCAGTTCGAAAGCACATCAAAGTGCAAGTAGATAAATAGGTACTGCTCCAGCGGGAAGGTAAACGGCGTTTCCATGCGCTGCTCTGGTTCTCCAGAAGCGGCTTAGTCATGCTGGCCACATGACCCGGAAGCTGAATGCCGGCTCCCTTGGCCAATAAAGCGAGATGAACGCCGCAACCCCAGAGTCTGCCACGACTGAACCTCTAATGGTCAGGGGTCCCTTTACCCTTTACCTTTACCTTATATACAGTGGTACCTCTGATTACGTACTTAATTCGTTCCGGAGGTCCGTTCTTAACCTGAAACTGTTCTTAACCTGAGGTACCACTTTAGCTAATGGGGCCTCCCGCTGCCACCACACCGCCGCTGCGCGATTTCTGTTCTCATCCTGAAGCAAAGTTCTTAACCCAAGGTACTATTTCTGGGTTGGCGGAGTCTGTAACCTGAAGCGTCTGTAACCTGGGGTACCACTGTACAACCCCAGCATATAATGGAAGGGCTCACAGCAAGAACATCCCAACAGATCTTGCTTCTCCAATAGTGACAGCTATGGATCCAGCACGGAGAAAGCAGGTCTCTGTTGTCTCCAGCCTCCAGCCCACTCCCAACTCTGCTGTCTCACACACAGCTTTGGCTATTGTGCTGCTACTTAGGAGCTAGAACAACTCCTTTGGTTATGCTAGTCATGGTGGCCAACGCCATTATCAAAGGGGCTGATTCGACTGATTCAACAAGCTTGTTCTCTTTTGTTCTAACAGCCCTCCCCATACAGGATCCCAAAAACTGGAAGGGACTTGAGGCATCATCCAGACTTGACTGCCCCCAAACCCACAACCTCTGGATCTTTTTTTAAATGGGGTGGGAACTGTTACAGATCACTGCAAAAGGTGACAGCAGTCACGAAATTAAAAGCTGCCTGCTTCTTGGGAGAAAAGCAATGACAAACCTAGACAGCATCTTAAAAAGTAGAGACATCACCTTGCCAACAAAGGTCCGTATAGTAAAAGCTATGGTTTTCCCAGTAGTGATGTATGGAAGTGAGAGGTGGATCATAAAGAAGGCTGATCGCTGAAGAATTGATGCTTTTGAATTATGGTGCTGGAGGAGACTCTTGAGAGTCCCATGGACTGCAAGAAAAACAAACCTCTCCATTCTGAAGGAAATCAGCCCTGAGTGCTCACTGGAAGGACAGATCCTGAAGCTGAGGCTCCAAGACTTTGGCCACCTCACGAGAAGAGAAGACTCCCTGGAAAAGACCCTGATGCTGGGAAAGATGGAGGGCACAAGGAGAAGGGGACGACAGAAGACGAGATGGTTGGACAGTGTTCTTGAAGCTACCAGCATGAGTTTGACCAAACTGCGGGAGGCAGTGGAAGACAGGAGTGCCAGGCGTGCTCTGATCCATGGGGTCGGATGGATCAGACTAAGAGTCGGATATGACTAAACCACTAAACAGCAACAACTGTTACATCAAGAATATCTTACATAGAGACATGCCAGGCGCACGCATAATCTCTCTCCAGCATTTATATTTATGCCACAGAACGCAAACAAAGTCCTTGGCATTAGCAATTGAACCAAATTATTTATCTGTTATCCTCTTAATAGCAGGTGCAGATTGTTCCTCTCCTCGCTGGAGAATTATGTCCTTATTTTGTTATGATGATTAAACCAGGAAAAAAATCCCATTGTAGGGGAAATTCATCACAGAAGAGCCCCCCTTTTTTTCCCTCAGACGGCACGACAGCAGCAGAGTTCAGAAAGAGAGAAAATAAACATTCTGCTGCTCCATATGCTTTGGATTTCTGAAAATGGCAAAGCAAAGCAAGGAGAAAATTCATGCCTGGGGTACAACTAAAGGAATAATACCTGTGCAAGCAGAACGACCATAGCTCAGGGGCAGAGCTCCTGCTTGGATGAAGAAGGTCCCAAGTTCCAGTCTTGGTGTCTTCAGGTGGGGTTGGGAGAGACTCCCTGCCGGAAGCCCTGGAGACCCACTGCTGCCTGTCAGTGTAGACAGAAGGAGCCAGACCAGTGTACCCAAGCTTGGATCTCCAGCTGTTTTGGGACTACAACTCCCATCATCCCTAGCTAGCAATTCCCATTGTAGGGCCATAAGAAACCTCCCCTCAAAGGCCCTTCTGAGAAAGGAGAGGTCCGTCAGGAGAACAAGGCTGGCATTGATGGAACAGGCTCAAATGTTTATTATTCAAGGTTGTAAAGAGATAAGCAAACTCAGGAATGCACATGGTTGTTGGGGGGGGGCATGGCAGGGAGGTGGGAGGCCAAGACCTTACATGGTAATAGGAACTTACTATAACTTTCAATTTCCCAGAAATCAGGTGGTTTACAAGAAATCAGGTGGTATTGTATTCTGCAAATGTATAAAATTCGGGGGGCAGACATCGGGCAAACGCTTGTCGGTACCATTTTTGTCATGAGAAAATAAACGATTCTGTTACTGCTGTCATTTTGACTCTTTGAAGCAACTCCCTGATTGCTCCGAGGATCCCAGGAAAAAACAAAACAAAGGAAGGGTCCTTCACCATCATCAGAGGTCCTGCTCCCTAGTACAGCAGTCTTTGCCAACCTGCTGGCCTTCTGATTTTTTTTGGCCTACAACTTCCATCAGCCCCAGGATGACAGGGCAATGCCAGTTGGGGCTTATGGGTCTCCAGGAGAAGGGTCTTCTTCCCCCTGGTACCTTGATCCACGTGTGAAGTGGGTTCATGGGACCTTCCATGTGTGAAGTGGGTTCTTGGCCTTAGAGGTAGACTCCTTTTTTTGATCCGATCACACGTCAGGAAGTCCTAGGTGTTCATAGAGGAATGAGGCAAAACATGCCCCCTGAATTTCAGTGGATCCAGTGTCTGGGGCAAGGGGAAGCCCCCCCCCAAAAAAACCCCTCCACTCATCCCCAAACTGCAGCCTCTGCAATTTGTCCCTCCATGTTCATCATCATTCCATAGCATGGCTGTTGAGGACACAAGACAGAGCCTTCTCTGTGGCTGCTCCCATCCTGTGGAATTCCCTCCTAAGGCTGGCTCCCTCTTTGCTATCCTTCTGCTGGCAGGCTGGGAGCTTCCTTGTTCAGACAGGCCTTTGGAAACTGAGGGTCAGAAAATGCTAATCAGTAGACCACAGTCAAGGTTCAAAGACTTTTCCCCCGGAAGCTGCCCAGTAGATCATGGGAACCGTTGAATTTTTGCTTATTCATTTATCTTGCTAGTTCTAAATGTGTTTTGATGCATTTTCACTATTGTTTTTAACTTTTTTTGCTTTGCATTTTACAACGATGCTTTTAAATGTTGGAAGCAGCCTTGAATCCCATCTAGGGACAAAGGTGGGATATAAATCTATTAAATAAATCACGTTCTCCTCCTTCCTCTCCCTGTTCCTGACAACAAGCCCTTAACAAGGGTAGAGGAGACCCATGAAAGATACCCAGTTCTTATATTAGTATTCCCTCTTCTACTATTGCTACTATCATTAGCTGCCGTGCAATGCGGTTCTTTGCACAGAAAAGCAAGCGAGAGGTCTCTGCCCAGAGGAGCTTAAAAGCTAAATCTCAATTAAGGAGGAGGAAACTTGACGGGAAGGGAAAGTGAGCCAATGTCACAGAAAAGACCTCTTATATGCACTTATATGTCCCTTAGCTCTCAAGGCCTCCAGGCCTTCGGTATTTTTTGGGGGGGATGAAAGCACATAGTCCAAACCTTTAGGCGGATTAAAGTGCTCTAACACCTTAGCAAGAAAAAAATTCATGTTTAAAAGCGGGGGGGGGGGCAGGGGTTGCTTTCTGCATTTGGAACGGGATGGGGAAACGAATGGGAAAGTTTGGGGTGAATACATGATGAACACCCCGTACGCAAATCAGGATAAATTCTCACTGTTGTAACAGCCCTGCAAACAAATCCAAACAAACGCTCTCTAGAATCTAAGCACTGAGTGAGCTTTGTGCAAGCAAATCAGGGTGAATGCTGAATAAACAGGTTGTCTGCAGGAGTTCTTCATTTCAGCAGGGAAGAGGGCAGATCATCTCAGGAATTAAGCAGTACAAATGCCCCTTTACTGTTCCCCATGCTCATCCTGGTGTGACTTTTGCTTAGTAAAAACTCCCTGGAACTTGTCACATCACAGCTGCTGCCCGTGTGCTGGGCAGGATGTTTAAATGGGTGCATTTTAATTATGGTGTATTTCAATAGTGTTGTGCAAGCGGTTTCTATATTTTGTAAACTACTTAGATGCCTATTTTGGCATTAAGCAGCAGTGCTTTTTTCTAAAAAAAAATAATGTTTAGGGGTACTCTCATTTTGACGCAAGAAAACCACCATTTTATAGTTCAAATTCGGGAAATCAATACAGTAAATGGACAAAAGTGCAAAGATTCACAATAGACTTAGGGGTATGCGTACCCCGGCGTACCCCCAGAAAAAGCACTTGTTGTTGTTGTTTAGTCGTTTAGTCGTGTCCGACTCTTTGTGACCCCATGGACCAGAGCACTTATATTGTTATTATTATAATAAAAATATTTTATTATTTTAAAAATATTGTTATTATTATAAAAAGCAGTATATTGTTATTATTGTTATTGTTATTAGCTAGATCAGGGGGCCATAAGCTTCTTTAGATGCTTCCAGGAAGCTCACAAAAGCTAGGCATGGAAGCAACAGTCCTCCCTCCCTTGTTTTGTCTCCAGCACTTTCGATACGGTGGTTGTTGTTGTTGTTTAGTTGTGTCCGTCTCTTCGTGACCCCCTGGACCAGAGCATGCCAGGCACTCCTGTCTTCCACTGCCTCCCGCAGTTTGGTCAAACTCATGCTGGTAGCTTCAAGAACACCACTGTCCAACCACCTCATCCTCTGTCGTCCCCTTCTCTTTGTGCCCTCCATCTTCCCCAACATCAGGGTCTTTTCCAGGGAGTCTTCTCTTCTCATGAGGTGACCAAAGTCTTGGAGCCTCAGCTTCATGATCTGTCCTTCCAGTGAGCACTCAGGGCTGATTTTCTTCAGAAAGGAGAGGTTTGATCTTCTTGCAGTCCATGGGACTCTCAAGAGTCTCCTCCAGCACCATAATTCAAAAGCATCAATTCTTTGGCGATCAGCCTTCTTTATGGTCCAGCTCTCACTTCCTTACATCATTACTGGAAGTTGAAGTTACCAGTTTAAACAGGGACACTGAAAGTTGCCTTCGACTGAGTCCGACCATTGAGTTCATTTAGGTCAGTGTTGTCTGCACAGACCAGCAGCAGCTGTCCGGACTCTTGAATGGGAGTCAAGAGTTGAGGGTGGGGCCTTCTGCATGCAGATCATATGCTCTGCTAGTAAGCTGCAGCCCTTCCTTCCGCAGCGTTGTGGTCCCAATCCGAAATGCAGGAAGCTCAGTCGCAAACGGTGGCAGACCCTCCAAATGTCCCTATTTTCCAGATTTACAGAAGCCATCCCGGTTTCCGGTTTTATCCCAGAATGTCCCACTTTAACTTAAAGGTAAAGCGACCCCTGACTATTAGGTCCAGTCATGGCCGACTCTGGGGTTGCAACGCTCATCTCGCTTTATTGGCCGAGGGAGCCGGCGTACAGCTTCCAGGTCATGTGGCCAGCATGACTAAGCCGCTTCTGGCGAACCAGAGCAGCGTATGGAAACGCTGTTTACCTTCCTGCCAGAGCAGTACCTATTTATCTACTTGCACTTTTTGGTGTGCTTTCGAACTGCTAGGTGGGCAGGAGCTGGGACCGAGCAACAGGAGCTCACCCCTTGGCGGGGATTCGAACCGCCAACCTTCTGATCGGCAAGTCCTAGGCTCTGTGGTTTAACCCACAGCGCCACTTAGGATGTCCCTATTTTCATCAGAGAAATGTTGGAGGGTATGGAGCTATGTGACACACACACACCCCAGCCAAGGAGATAAGTACGGTAACTAGACAACCTTTAGAAGACATCTGAAGGCTGCCCTCTATGGGGAAGTTTTTTATGTTTTGTTATGTTTTTATATACTGGTATTTTGAACACTGCCCAAAGTGGCTAGGGCAACCCAATCAGAAGGGTTGGGTATAGTAGTAGTAATAATAATAATAATAATGGCATCCCTATATTCATCAGAGAAATGTTGGAGGGTATGCAGTGGTGACACCAGAAAAACACTTGGAGGGGGGCACAGAAGGGACACAGTAGGCAAGTTGTGTTCCACATGTGAATATAGATCTCTGAAGTGTCCATTAATGACAGGTGTCCATCAATGGAGGGGGGGAGCTACTTTGGGGGGACACCCTGCCCCCCTCCTCTAGTGCCACCCATGGCCACAAATCTCCAGTCATGTGGCCTGGCCCGCAGTCCATCTTGCAGACTCAGAGAGAAGGCAAAATTCGAACCCAAGACTTCCCGGTCTAGCGCAGGGCCCCTCATTCCAGGCCTGAGCCTCGTCTCTTAATAACAGCACAGTCCTAGAGTTATATAAACCCTCGTGATACGCTGCGCTTTCCGAAACACAGCAGTGACCTGGCGGGGGGGGGGGGGTCTGGAGGAAACCCAAAAGCTGCCACATTGCATCTCTTTTATCTTTTACCCCGTCGCCGTTCCGAAGGGCCCACCGCCCTCTCCATCCCAAAAGAGCTTCGGTGGCAGCCTCACCATGGCAACCACATCCACTCCCCCCCCCCCCCCCCCCCCCCCCCCGCAAGCCAGTGAACCACTAAATGCCAGAGAAAGCCAGGCGGAGAGATGGAGAACTGTAAAAATAACCCACGACGACGAAGGGGCTTAGAAGAAATTAGACGCGCTGCAAATCTCTGTTGAAAATCCAAAAAGCGGGGCACTGAATACCTGCTGGGCTGAATTTTAAAATCCATCACAGGAAGTTAAAAGGGGAGGAAAGTGAGGACACCTGCTGGCTCCCCCTTCTCCTCCTCCCCTCCCCGCTGCACCAATTCCTGAATTGAGCCATGTATCGCATTGCTAAAGATTTGACCAGCAAACCTTCCCAGCTTCGGATCCTCACCTTCCAATGATGGCGAGAAGGAGAGGTTTCAGTTTGAACCCACCTGGTTCGCCCTCCCCCAAGCAAAGCACGCCTCTGAACCAGTCGAGATTTTTGGTGCCGAAAATAATGTATATAATAATTGAGGTAATATGTAAAAAATGCATTATATTAGGAAACTGGCTTGCAAAAAATACATTAGGCAAAACTGGTTCTATTAGGATGACTGCGCATGAAAGCGCAAACAAAATTCCACTTTTTAAAAAATAACGAATGAATGCAGAAATTGGGGAAACTGGGTTTAAGATTATGAAATTGGGAACTGGAGGTATAGAAATGTTCTTCCATCCCTGTCTCCAATCCAGAAGATTATTCTGGATGATAATTTGCTTAATGCTGCCCAAAGAAGACACTCGGAGTGTAAGAATAAAAGGAGAAAGATACCGAAATGGAGAGGGGGGTAGGATCCAGCAACAAGAATATGAGAAGCCAGCAATTGAGCAATTAAAAGGAGAGCTAAAAACTTTAATGAGGACAAAAAGGCTTAAAATGCCAAGAAACAAAAGCAAATTAAATGAGGAGAAGGGATCTAAAAACAAGACATTTCAAAGCAGCAAATTTTAAAAGCCTGGGGAAACGTAAAAGTCAGCAGACGATAAAAAGATCTTAAAGGAGGGATGGACAAATGCATCCTTTTCAATCTGAATATGAATTTCATACAATCATAGATTTGGAAGGGACCCAAGGGTCATCTAGTCCAACCCCTAAAATATCTTCATCAGTCTGTGATATAGGCTAGTCCTCATGAAAATTCAACCCACATTTTAAGGTACATGTGCAAACAATTTCCCCCAATAAAATTCATTTGTATGTTATTTTCATCACCATATACATATATGCCACTTTACACATTTTCCCTGAATATACATTTTTGTACACATTTGGGGGTTGAAAATTCAGAGAAGCGTGGATTTCAAAGGATGCCTGTTTTGTTTCAGGAAGTGCAAATTAAGCAAGTCCACATGAAAGTCAACGGAGCAGAAATGGAGCCACCAGCAAGAAGGCCCTTTGCTTGTATTGCAGAGATCAGCCTGCACCAACCTGGTGCCCCTCCAGATGTTTTGGGAATTGTAGCCTGCATCTGGAGGGCATCAAGTCAGACGGTGGAACCTGGTACTTGAACGGCGGTACCTGGATCAAAAAACCTCAGAGGTATTTACTTTTAGGACTAAGCGATCAACAGTTCCATACATTTGAGAGGTAGCGTGGTGCAATGGTGAGAATGTTGAGCAAAGGCCTGAGGAGACCCGAGTTCAAATTCCCCACTCGGCCATGATTATCGCTGGATGGAATTGGACCAGTCGCAAGCGGATCACACAACTGCACAGGGTTGTGTGTGGATAAAATGTGACCCTTGGAAGAATATGTGAAGCAATAAAGCAGCAAGGTTAGGTATCACACTGTTTGGCTCCTCCCCATCTCCTTTAGGAATTCTAGAAGCACAACATTGGCAAGCCCCTTCCCCACTTGTGCTGTGTTTGGGGGGCTGCGTCAGACAGCTGTGCCTGCAACAGAGTAAGTCACGTTCCAGAGTTTTGCAGGATGAGATCCGAGTTCAAATCCCTGCACAACCGTTACACACATGAGACAGAATCAGAGAATTGTAGGATTGGAAGGGACCCCAAGGAGCATCTAGTCCAGCCCCCTGCAATCTCAACTAAAGCATTTAACCTCTGCTTGTTGTTGTTGTTGTCGTTTAGTCGTGTCCGACTCTTCATGACCCCCTGGACCAGAGCACACCAGGCACTCCTGTCTTCCACTGCCTCCCGCAGTTTAGTCAAACTCATGCTGGTAGCTTCGAGAACACTGTCCAACCATCTCGTCCTCTGTTGTCCCCTTCTCCTTGTGCCCTCCATCTTTCCCAGCATCAAGGTCTTTCCCAGGGAGTCTTCTCTTCTCATGAGGTGGCCAAAGTCTTGGAGCCTCAGCTTCAGGATATGTCCTCCCAGTGAGCACTCAGGGCTGATTTCCTTCAGAATGGATAGGTTTGATCTTCTTGCAGTCCATGGGACTCTCAAGAGTCTCCTCCAGCACCATAATTCAAAAGCATCAATTCTTCGGCAATCAGCCTTCTTTATGGTCCAGCTCTCACTTCCATACATCACTACTGGGAAAACCATAGCTTTAACTATACGGACCTTTGTTGGCAAGGTGATGTCTCTGCTTTTTAAGATGCTTAAAAATCTCCAATGCAGGGAAGCCCACCACTTTCCAGAGCCTCTTACAGCCAGAAAGTTTTTCCGTAGGTTTAGCCGGAATCTCCTTCCTTGTAACTTGAAGCCATTGGTTTGAGTCCCACCCTCCAGAGCAGGAGAAAACAAGCTTGCTCCATCTTCCATATGACCGCCCTTCAGATATTGGAAGATGGCTATCATATCATCTCTCAGTCTCCTCTTTACCAGGCTAAACATCCCCAGCTCCTTCAATCGTTCCTCATAAGGCTTGGTTTCCAGAACTTTGATCATCCTGTTTGGACTCCTCTCCTCAGCACACCTTCCAGCTTGTCAACACCCTTCTTAAACTGGCCATGCTCACTGCATTAGATGCCCCTGAATTAAAGGATCAGTCAAATTTATGGTGGAGCTTCCATATTCCAAAGCACTATACCTCTAAGTGCCAGCGGGAACCAAGAGGGGAAAGCCATCTTGCCATTGTACCCTGAGCTTCCACGAAGCAGAAACAGGCCACTAATTCAAATGGACCTTGATTTGATTGAGTAAAGCAATTATTAAGTCCTTCGAGGGGACCCTTGCCATGGATTGATTTTCGGGGGGGGGGGGCATGAGTGGAACCAATGGAAGTTAAAGCCCATCAACATCTGGAGGTCCATAGACTACTCTCCTGTGATTTGTTGCACGCCCTTGCTCTTAGCCTCAGTTCCCCCAGCCGTGAAGTGGGCATAAATAATGATGCCTCTAGCCTAACAGATGGAGAATTAAAGATAGTGATAGATGATAGATGATAGATAGATAGATGATCGATAGATTAGATAGATAGATAGATAGATAGATAGATGATAGATAGATATATGATCGATAGAGATAGATAGATAGATAGATAGATAGATGATAGATAGATAGATAGATAGATAGATAGATAGATAGATAGATAGATATAGATAGAGAGAGAGAGAGAGATAGATAGATAGATAGATGATAGATAGATGATAGATAGATAGATGATAGATAGATAGATAGATAGATAGATAGATATAGATGACAGATAGATAGATGATAGATAGATAGATAGATAGATGATAGATAGATAGATAGATGATAAATGATAGAGATAGATAGATAGATGATAGATGATAGATAGATAGATATAGATGATAGATGATAGATGATAGATAGATAGCTATAGATGATAGGTAGATTAGATAGATAGATAGATAGATAGATAGATTCATAGATTCCAGCCTCCATCAAGCACTTCCACAAAGGTGAACAAGAGAGGCCCTTTTATTTTATTTTTGCTGTGGAAACAGTCATTAAGGCGCCCCTTCTGCCCCCCCCCCCCTCCAGCAACAAACTGATTTGCACAGAAGAAATTTTCAGAGCTGAGCTCCTGGGAAAGAAACCCACATTCACCGAAGGGGCTTTTTGGCAGCGAACGCTCAGTCCATTTTCGGCACTGTACATTCTGTATGTGTACAAACTAGTCCTAGCTCTGTGCGAGGTTCTGCATCCATTAACGGACCCATTTAAGAGCAGGGCATCTTAGAGAGCAAGCAATAGCGCCATGTAGCAAGCCAGATCGATTCCACACTCCTGATGTACCAGAACCATCCCTGTAGCCTGTGGCACAAGTCCTAGGGGGACCTGCGTGGAAATGTCACGGCTAATTCTGAAATGGATTAAAGCACCTTTCAAGCTCAGTTAGTAAGTGATGTCTCTCTGGGATTAAAAGGGGGAGCAAGCAGTAACTGCAAGGTTCGACTCGGCCCCTAATTCATTAGGTAGTCCTAGCGCAGCTACTGCTGCCACACACACAAAGATAGCAGTACAGTGGTAACTCGGTTTAAGAGCAGTCCAGTTTAAGAACGACTTGGTTTACAAACTCCGCAAAACTGGAAATAGTGTCTTGGTTTGAGAACTTTACCTCGGTCTAAGAACAGAAGCCGAACGGTGGAAAGGCACCGGTGGCAGGGGGCCTCATTAGGGAAAGCGCGCCTCAGTTTAAGAATGGTTTTGGTTTAAGAACGGACTTCTGGAACAGATTAAGATTGGCTATCTTTGAAGGTGACCCAGAAACTACAACTAATCCAGAATGCGGAAGCTAGACTGGTGACTGGGGGCGGCCACCGAGACCACATAACACCGGTCTTGAAAGACCTATATTGGCTCCCAGTACGTTTCCGAGCACAATTCAAAGTGTTGGTTTGACCTTTAAAGCCCTAAACAGCCTCAGCCCAGTATACCTGAAGGAGCGTCTCCACCCCCATCGTTCTGCCCGGACACTGAGGTCCAGCTCCGAGGGCCTTCTGGCAGTTCCCTCACTGTGAGAAGCCAAGTTACAAGGAACCAGGCAAAGGGCCTTCTCGGTTGTGGCACCCGCCCTGTGGAACGCCCTCCCATCAGATGTCAAAGAGATAAACAAGTACCTGACATTCAGAAGACATCTGAAGGCAGCCCTGTTCAGGGAAGTTTTTAATGTGTGACATCTTAGTGTATTTTTGGTCTTTTGTTGGAAGCCGCCCAGAGTGGTTGGGGAAACCCAGCCAGATGGGCGGGGTACAAATAGTAAATTATTATTATTATTATTATTATTATTCGTAAACCAAGGTACCACTGTACTGGGCCATCGCTCAGCCCCCAGGTAGGGCTGGGACTGAACCCTGCCTGAAGCTCCATGTGGTAGCCTGAGACAAGCCACTCTCGCTCAGCTTCAATTTCACCATCTTCAGCATTATACAGATGTTATACAGATGTTAAAGGTAAAGGGACCCCTGACCATTAGGTACAGTTGTGACCGACTCTGGGGTTGTGGCGCTCATCTTGTTTTATTGGCCAAGGGAGCCGGCATACAGCTTCCAGCATGACTAAGCTGCTTCTGGTGAACCAGAGCAGCACACGGAAACGCCGTTTACCTTCCCGCCAGAGTGGTACCTATTTATCTACTTGCACTTTGAGGTGCTTTTGAACTGCTATGTTGGCAGGAGCAGGGACCGAGCAACGGGAGCTCACCCCGTCACAGGGATTTCAACCGCCAACCTTCTGATCGGCAAGTCCTAGGCTCTGTGGTTTAACCCACAGAGCCACTCGCGTCCCTATACAGATGTTGTTGGACCACAATTCCCATAATGCCTGCCTACTGGAGATCCTGGCTGGGTCTGATGGGATTCGGACTTCAACAATAGTTAGAGAACCACAGCCCTGCTTTGCAAGGTTGTTGTGAGGGTTGCAACTGGATAACACGCATGAAGCACTTTGAACAGTCGGAATAATTATTGCATTCCATCTCCGTCACGGAGTCCCTTGGGCAAGCCTCGGTTTCCCTTCCGTGGTGTGCAACCACCTCAGGCCTTTTTTTGACACAGAAGCCCATCCTTTTAATCCCAGATGTATTCTTTTGCAGAACTGTAGCACTGGAAGGTGCATCGCCATTCTAGTCCAAGCCCCTGCAATGCAGGAATCGTGGATTTAAAAATCCCTGACGGATGTTCAAAAACCTCTGTTCAAAAACCTCTGAGGATGGAGAGTCTTCTGAGGACTTATGAGGGAGTCCACACCGCTGATGATCCACCCTTACCATCAGAAAGTTCTTCCTGATGTTTGGTCGGAATCGCCTTCCTTGCCATTTGGCTCCATTTGGTTTGTGTCCTACCCTCCAAAGCAGGAGAAAATAAGCTTGTTCCATCTTCCATGAGACAGCCCTTCAGATCTTTGAAGATAGCTGTTCCATCACATCATCCAGGCTAAGCATAGCCAACTCCTTCATCTGTTCTTTAATGTTACATACCCCACCTTTCTTCCATTGGTAGATGGAAGATGGCATACATGGTGAGGCCCTTTGGGGGTTAATTCCCAACTGGCCTCTCATTCAGACAATGACCACCCCATCTGCTTAGCTTCAGTAAGGCCTCTGCACTACAGTGGTACCTCGGGTTAAGTACTTAATTCGTTCCACAGGTCCGTTCTTAACCTGAAACTGTTCTTAACCTGAAGCACCACTTTAGCTAATGGGGCCTCCTGCTACCACCATGCCGCTGGAGCACGATTTCTGTTCTCATCCTGAAGCAAAGTTCTTAACCCGAGGTACTATTTCAGGGTTAGCGGAGTCTGTAACCTGAAGCGTATGTAACCTGAAGTGTATGTAACCCGAGGTACCACTGTACACACATTCAGGACCATCCTCTGTGACATGGGCTG
Organism: Podarcis siculus; assembly: GCA_034642415.1. NCBI lineage: Eukaryota > Metazoa > Chordata > Lepidosauria > Squamata > Lacertidae > Podarcis > Podarcis siculus. The sequence goes on along the minus strand of JAXCMG010000088.1, from coordinate 333,697 downwards.
TGAGAGGAAAACACACTCTGTACATCAGGCATGGCCAAACTTGGCCCTCCTGATGTTTTTGGGACTACAATTCCCATCATCCCTGACCACTGGTCCTGTTAGCTAGGGATGATGGGAGTTGTAGTCCCAAAACATCTGGAGGGCTGAGTTTGGCCATGCCAGCTGTACATGGTCAGGTGCATACCAGGAACAAACTCCGGAATCCAGAGCAGGGCCCACGGCCAAGCCCACCCCCTAACTAAGCCTTGCTGCTCCGCTGTCGGAAAGACCACTGCCGTATAACTGCTGCAGACTCCCGTGACAAAAAGCCAGGCTCATCGGGAGCCTTTTGCACGGTTGCCAACGGGCAGGCGGGGAAGTGTTTCAAAATCTAGAGGTTGGTCAGGAAAATCAGGACCAGAATTGACAGCTATTGCAATGAGCTCCTTGCTTTCCCTGCATGCGCACACAAAGCTTATGACTCCCCGGAGGATATGGTCCACAGAGCAAAAAAACCAAAACCCCACAGGTGTGATTCTCAGATGCAGCAGCAGGGCGACAAAGTGGGTCACATGTCATCTTTACGCAGACACAACCTCCATGCAGGGCAGGAGCCAGGAGCCTTTCCTCTGTCACCTGGGGACAGGTGAATTTGCTGGGGACCCAAAATTGGAGCAGAGCCACAGCCAAGGGGGGCAGGGGAATCTCACAAAAATCTTTCATGCTAGGGTTAAAGACCAGCATCACACAGAACACATTGTCCAAAAGTGTGTCGTAGGATAAAATAAGAATAAAGCCAGGATGCTAGGGAGGGCATTGAAGGTGTGAAGAGGAGGACAACCGAAAGGATCGAGGGTCTGGAAACCGAGCCCTGGGAGGGATGGTTGGGGGAGCTGGGGGTGTTTAGCCTGGAGAAGAGAAGGCTAAGAGGAGAAGGGCCGTCCCATGGAAGATGGAGCAAGCTTGCTTTCTGCCGCTCCGGAAGGGAGGACTCGAACCAATGGCAAGAAAGGGGATTCCGACTAAATACCAGGAAGAATTTTCTGGAGGTGGGAGCTGTTTGACAGTGGAATGGACTCACTTGGGAGATGGTAGACTCCCCTTCCTTGGAGGAATTTAAGCAGAAGGTTCGATGGCCACCGGTCAGAGATGCTTTAGTTGAGATTCCTGCATTGCAGGGGGTTGGACTAGATGGCCACTGGGGTCCCTTCCAACTCGACAGTTCTGTGATTCATGAAAATAAGATAAAAGGCAGGGAAAGATTTTTCCTCTCATTTGCAGGGGGCTTTCCCTTCCTTCCATTACTCCATCCATTTACGTTACCACCCACCCCCCATTTCCCTCTCCTTCTCAGAGGTCCGAACTAAACTGATTACTTGCAGAGGACTTTCCTCTCTTCCATTACTCTGTCCATTTGGATTTAACACCATCACGACCCGCCATTTCCCAGGGTTCTGTTCTGCCTCTTATTTCCCATCTTCATGCAACTTGGCCAAGGCTCGGACCAGTTTCCCCGCCTAGCACAGAATACCTTTCCCAATATTCTTGCATTCCTTTTTTCTTTTCTTTTATGTATCTGTTAACTACGTTTAAATAGGAATGTGTCTTCTATCGCACACGCTCCAATGTTAATCATTTCTGCAGAACACAATGCGATGTACAGGAGTTCCCATCAGTTCGTATTGGAGCTACGAGCACTAGAAAGAAATATCCAAACCACATTGCACCTGGGGTGCATCCTGTTTCCAGCAGGGGCCAGTCAGGCAGCTTAGCCCTTTGTTCCCAGTAGACTACCCCTAAGCAGGGAGGCTCCATCCTTAGGGGCTGAACCCCATTGACAGACCTCACCTCTGAGAGTTTGTCCAAGTCTTTACAAGAATTGCCTTGCTGGATCCTAGCAAATGCCCATCTAGCCCAGAATCCTGCGGCCACCAGTAGCAGGCAGATGAATACCTCCACAGAGCCCAGAAGGCACACCCCCATCCTCCGTCGGTTATTTCTACATGCCCATTTGGCAATACAGACGCACCTCCTTGGCCCCAGGCCACAGCCACCTCCTTCAGAAAGCACTCAGTCAAGGAAAGAGGGTGGACAGGGCTCCCGTATCATCAATAGATGTGAGGTGGGCAGCTTGCTATTAAAGCTGCAAGAGCCCCGTTCTGTTTTTCCCCTGGCCGCCCATTAGGAAGCTGTCCACCTCCATCCCTCTCAAGGCATTGCAGATCACAGCCTCCTTCATCGTCACCCCTCAAACATATTGCCACTCCAGGTGTACTCAGAATGGGATGTGGGCTTTTGCCCTTTCTCGGCTCCACAGCTCTGCGGGCCTGGGGATCAAAGATGAGCAGGGAGGAATCTGCAAGCCCCAGTAAGTCCGCAGCAAAGCGGGGGCACCAGCCAAGACAACACACACCCTCCCGCTCAATTCGAGGGACGCAAAGCCAACCTTCCACAAGCTTTCCCAAAACAAGAGAATTTATGCTGTTTCTTTTCCCTGCATCGCATTCACGTACCAGAACTGTAGTTCCCCACGCCCAGCACTTCAGCCCCCAGCACCCTCGACAAACTAAAGTTCCCAGGATTCGTTCACGAAGGTGATGCACTTTAAATGTATGGCAGACGCACCCAGGGATTAGGGAGCCCTTTGCTGCCAGCTGCCACCTGAGACTTGGCTGGCTTTGTTGTAACAGGCCGACACTGTTCAGAAACATAGCTTGAGATGCTTAATCACAGGGTTGTGGGTTCAAGTCTCACGTTGGGCAAAATATTCCTGCATTGCAGGGGGTTGGAATAGGGGACCCTCACGGTCCCCTCCAACTCTACAATTCTTTGATTTAACACCTGCAGGTCAAAATCTCACTGATCCCCCCCCCAGCCCAGTTCAATCAGGTTCCAGGCAATGGAAGGCAGTTTCATGCCCAGCCAGCCAAGAGCCTGTTGCTGGCAAAGGCGGGGGCAGCACTTCAGGCTTCCAGCATGCAGAATTGAACCCCAGCGCTAGGACCCCTCCTCATTTGAGGCAGTGGACCAAAGGGGGGGGGGGGCAAGGAGGAGCCACAAGAAGCCACTTGGAGCATCTGCCCAGTCTATCACAGCAGATCCGCCTCGTACTGTATATTTAAAGCACACCCAACGGGCATTTGACTTCCTCTAAAGAATCCCGGGAGCTCCAGTTTCTTAAGGGTGTTGGGAATTGTAGATTGGTGGGGGAAACTACAGATCCCTAGATACTTCGGAGGAGCTTTCAATGGGTGTTGAGTGTGCTTCAGATGCTCTGCCCCCCCCCCAAGCCAGACGCCTGCCAGGCAGCCCCCCCTCTCCTTTTGGGGGCGGGCGGGTTTGAACTAGATGACCCCGCGCTACCTCTTCCAGCGCTGTGATTCTTTGCAGGATACCGAGGTGAGGTTGCTGAGCTTTCCCACGGCGGGAATGATCGTTCCCGTGTTTTCCAACAGGAGGCGGGATGGGGAGGAAACGTGGGAATGCCCCTGCCTGCAACCCGCGCCCAGCGGCGTCGCCCGACCCGTGACACCCAACCGGCCGGCCAGCCCAAACAGGCGGGTGAGAGCGGCTTACCGTCAAGGCAGGCTAAGGCTCTCGTTCCGCAGCGGATCTGCGGCAGCGCTTCTGACCGAGGGAGGGAGGAAAAGAGAAAGTCCTCGCTCGCTGGCTTGTTCCTCGCTCCCTGCTGAGCCGAACGCGGAGATCAAAGGGAACCTGGAGAAAGGCGAGCGGGGGAGAGGTGACGTCGCCCGGGGGAGACGCCCGTGCGCAGCCGAAAGGGAGAGTGCATGCCCGGCGCGCGTCTCCGCCTCGCCGTCCAGCTGGGGAGAGAGCCCTCGCCTTCCCCGCATGCGCCAGCCGCCCGGACTAGTCGCAAGAGGCACATCAATCGCAAGCCCGGCCCCGCCCGCTGCGCAGAGCTTTGGGGGGGGGGGGGGG
>JAXCMG010000088.1:300362-329766 GCA_034642415.1 Podarcis siculus | reverse complement strand
GGGACTGGCCAGCCGCGTGGGAGGGGCTGGGGAGGGAGCAGCTGGACCGGGTTCAAGGGAAACCACAATATACGCGCCGTTCCGACGTGACGGCCAACACGCAGGTTCCTCACTTTCACGCGCAAACGAACACGTAAGCAGTTGCTGTCCTCCGCAGGAGGTTTCTAAGCAGAGATCAGGCGGCTACTACCTGCCAGGGATTCTTTAGTTTAGCGGCGATTCCTGCACGGCGGGGGGGGTGGACTAGATGACCCCTGGGGTCCCTTCCAGCTCTACAATTCTGAGATTCTAATTCTGGGGTTCTAAGCGCACGGTGTTCACAAACAGCCGTTGGGCTCTTCCCTCGCGAAGGTTTTTTTTTTTAATGGATCACCACATTTCAGCTTTCCGCAGGACGGCAGGTTTGGGGAGGGGAGAGCGAAAGCAGAGGCTGTAGCTGGGGGGGGGGGGACATTTTCCTTAAATGCGGAAAGTGCCTGGTCCAATCCCTGATGGCGACCCCAGCCTGAAATTCCGGAGAGCTTCTGCCAGTCACTGTGTAGACGACACTGCGCTAGGTGGACCAATAGTCCGACTCAGTGCATTATATATCCTAAAAGTATTATACATCCTAAAAGTATTATACTCAGTGTATTTTTATACATCCTAAAAGAACGTCCCAATGTGTCTCAGAAACCCCATCCCTCATTTTTGCTAACTGTGAAGCCTCTTTGGATATATATGGCTTCACAAAATATATATATTGCAAAATCTTGGGGAACGTTCCGCCCAAATTCTCAGGCAAATTCTGTCTAAACTTAGACGGCGTCCCTGCCCACAGTCTTCTCTCTTGCAACGCTTTCATCCTCCGCCACCCCCAGGTCTCCTGCTGTCCCGCTGCCCCCACCCCTAGGCTGCGCACATACTGCTCCTCTTCTCTCTGCTTCCCTCAGGCACCCGCTATTAACTCCTCCATCCTCCTTCCCAGCTCTCCTACTGCATTTTTTTGCATTCACCCCGTTTTTCTTGTCTGCGTGGGGCTTCCCTTGCGCTTGATCCGGAAGCTGCAGTTAGTGCAGAGTGCTGCAGCACGATTGCTGACAGAGTACAGTGGTACCTGGGGTTAAGAACTTAATTCGTTCTGGAGGTCCGTTCTTAACCTGAAACTGTTCTTAACCTGAAGCACCACTTTAGCTAATGGGGCCTTCTGCTGCCGCCGTGCCGCCAGAGCACGATTTCTGTTCTCATCCTGAAGCAAAGTTCTTAACCCGAGGTACTATTTCTGGGTTAGCGGAGTCTGTAACCTGAAGTGTATGTAACCCAAGGTACCACTGTATAACACCTGTGCTCAGGAAACTTGCACAGTTTGGCTGTTCGCTGCCTGGCAGATTCACAGTTCAGCTTGGGACCAGTTCACCTGTGAGATCAACACACCCCATAGATGCCCACTGAACTGCTTTGATCCGTGGAACTGGCACTGTTACAGATTCCACACAGTACCCATTCCACTTTTGAAATAAATTGATCTTTTGTGCTCTTTGGAACTCCCTGCCAATTGACATCTGGCAGGGACGCAGGTGGCGCTGTGGGTTAAACCACAGAGCCCAGGACTTGCCGATCAGAAGGTCGGCAGTTCGAATCCCCACGACGGGGTGAGCTCCTGTTGCTCGGTCCCTGCTCCTGCCAACCTAGCAGTTTGAAAGCACGTCAAAGTGCAAGTAGATAAATAGGCACCACTCTGGCCGGAAGGTAAACGGCATTTCCGTGCGCTGCTCTGGTTCGCCAGAAACGGCTTAGTCATGCTGGCCACATGATCCGGAAGCTGTACGCTGGCTCCCTCGGCCAATAAAGCGAGATGAGCGCCACAACCCCAGAGTCGGCCACGACTGGACCTAATGGTCAGGGGTCCCTTTACCTTTACATTTTAGGCACCTTCACTATCTATTCCCCCCCCCCCCCAGCGCCTACTAAAAACATTTTTTGTTCAGACAAGGCTACCCAGATATGCAGAGTGTTGCCGTGTCTTATTCTGCTTTTAGCTTATCACTTATTTTAATTATTTTAAAAAAATATCTACTTGTTTTTAACCTGTGTGTGTGTTGTAAACCACATTGAGGTTTTTCCCTTTTTTTACAATCAGATGGGGTGCTTGTATGGCAGCCATGAAACTTTGTGGTCCCGATTTTAAGGATAGAAAACAGCCCCTTTTTTAAAAAAAAAAAAAAGTGGGACTTTGTTGCAGAGGGAATGAAAACAGCTGCTGCTCCCCCCCCCCCTTTGAATTCAAATACCTGCCAGTTTTCACTGCAAACTCCTGTTTAATGTTTAGAAATCAATACGAGAGAAACAGAAGCAAGTAAGGGAATGTTAGCTGCATGGGGACAGAAACCGAATGGCCAAGTGTCACAGCGACAGGCAGTGTGGGGGGGGGCGCTTTGAGACTGCCACCCTCTGGCTTCTGAACTGTGGTGCGACCAGCTAACTTTAGACCAGGGGTCAGCAAACTTTTTCAGCAGGGGGCCGGTCCACTATCCCTCAGACCTTGTGTGGGGCCAGACTATATTTTGAAAAAAATATATGAACGAATTCCTATGCCCCACAAATAATCCAGAGATGCATTTTAAATAAAAGCACACATTCTACTCATGTAAAAACACGCTGATTCCCAAGACCGTCCGCGGCCAGATTGAGAAGGTGATTGGGCCGCATCCGGCCCACGGGCCTTAGGTTGCCTACCCCTGCTTTAGACCCTGGGTTCAATAGGTTCACAGCGATGCCCCTTTAAATAGCTTGGGGGAATTAAGGAAAAACTGCAACAATTTGTTGCAGACTCACCTGCAAAGTCATGGGCCAAGCCAGGAGCCCAGGACCAAAGGATAAGCCAAAATGGGAGGACAAACTAGGAGGCAACAGAGTCCAGAGAGACCCTTTGGGGTCCTCACAACTCTGTGGAACGGTTGCAGTGTTTGGGGTTTTTTCAATTTAGAGAAAAGGCAGGCAAGAAAATGCGGAAATGGCGGAAATATATAAAACAATGCCTGGCACAGAGAAACATTTTTCTCCCTCTCGCCTAATGCTTAAGACTCATGGAAACTGAACGTTGGAAGATTCAGGACAGAGAAGAGAAAAGACTTAGTTAAACTGCGCTTAGTTAAACTGCGGAACTCCCTCCCACTGGATGCAGGGAACCTGAATGGCTTTAAAAGAGGACTGGGGAAATTCACGGAGGAGGAGAGGGCTCTTGATGGCAACTAGCCATGATGGCTAGGCTGTGCCCCCAGTATTAGAGGCAGCAATGCTTTCAAACTCCAAATTGCTGGGCGCCACAGGAAGGGAGAAGGAGACCTGTGCTGCTCAGGTCCTGTTTGCAGTTTTCCCACTGAGGCGTCTGCTTGTCCCCAGTAAGAACAGGATCCTGGACTTAGATGGGCTGCTGGCCGGATCCAGCAGGCTCTTCTTACGTTCTTAATGCCACCGTGAAGTTGTGATAGGAATTTTGAGGTCTTAAAGGTAAAGGGACCCCTGACCATTAGGTCCAGTCGTGACCGACTCTGGGGTTGTGGCGCTCATCTTGCTTGGACTAAGCTGCTTCTGGCGAACCAGAGCAGTGCACGGAAATGCCGTTTACCTTCCCACCGGAGCGGTACCTATTTATCTACTTGCATTTTGACGTGCTTTCAAACTGCTAGGTTGGCAGGAGCAGGGACCGAGCAGCGGGAGCTCACCCCGTCGCAGGGATTCGAACCGCCGACCACCTGATCAGCAAGTCCTAGGCTCTGTGGTTTAACCCACAGCGCCACCCTTTTTGAGGTCTTAGATATCTATTAAATGTTCATAAGTGTACCAACCAAGCACATACATAGATCAGCACAGGAAGACTGACCTGAAACAATTTTGATTCCCAAACTGAGCAAATGTTTTCTCTGCAAGGTCAAAGGAAAATGGAAGAGCCTCCCCACTGTCTTTTCCTTCACAAATCCTAAGGGCACATTTAAGGTATGAATAGGGTGTGAGCCTGTGACTTGGCTCAGGAACTAAGTATTTATCATTCCAAAAGACTGGCCAGGCTCCCCAGGCAATCCAATCAAGTGACCATTAAACAGGTAACCTGGCAGACAGGAGGTAAACAAAGCACTCAGATTTCTGCTGTAGACCGCCCTTTCTGTGATGTAGGTATGATGTATCTGGGGGTGGTCTTGGACTCCAGGGAGGGAATTCAAAAGTCTATATAAGGGTTTGCACACCATTGTTCTGGGTTCCTCCTCCCTCCTGCATGTGGTGAGTGAGGACCCTGTTGCAACAGATCAATAAAGATCAGGCTTACTAGCTGCTTTGCTTCTCAATACAGTGGTACCTCGGATTACATACGCTTCAGGTTACATACGCTTCAGGTTACAGACTCCGCTAACCCAGAAATAGTACCTCAGGTTAAGAACTTTGCTTCAGAATAAGAACAGAAATCGTGCTCCGGCGGCGTGGCAGCAGCAGGAGGCCCCATTAGCTAAAGTGGTGTTTCAGGTTAAGAACAGTTTCAGGTTAAGAACAGACCTCTCTGGTTGGCCTCTGTCATTTTCTCCTACCAATAGGGAACCTACGTAAGAACTCTACACGGGCTCTTGGATACCCCATAAGGGAAAAGGGCAGATTTTTGTTTATAACAAAGTACCCACCTGAGCTCTGTTTCGCCCAAACACACCAGAGGCCTTGTCCTGCAGACACCCTTGCTTCTTCCTGCATTAATATTCAGCTGCTGCTCCTTCAGTGTGCGTCGACTCTCTTCTCCCCAAGAACAGGGCATCTGAAATTACTTGGCATCCTCCGTAACAGATGAAGCATTGCTTGTCTTTGCTGAAGAACTTCTCCATGGGACCAGGAAAGGCAAGGGCATAGCAGGATGTCTGGAAGCCATGTGGGGAGGGGGGTGGAGTAGAGAACAACAAACTTATAAGCAGTGCCAGATTAACGTATAAGTCAAACAAGCTGTAGCTTAGGGCCCCACTCTCTTGGGGGCCCCCAAAAAATTAAAGGGGAAAAAAAAACCCTGGAGGTACATTTCCAAAATATAAGAAAAAAAACAAATAAAATATAACCTACATACAGCAACAGTCTTTTGTGTTGTGTAGGCTCCTATGATGTGTAAGTAATGGGCCACGCCTACTAGCCTGCTCCCTAAAATATCACATATTTTGTTATGTGCAAATGGCTTTAGATACCTATTAGGCCAGTGGTGTCCAAACTTTTTTCAAAGAGGGCCAGAATTGATGAAGTGAAAAACAACCAGAGTTGTTGACCTTTGTACCTTTTTTTTAGGATTGAGGTTGTTGAGGTTTTTTTAGGATTTTACCCCAGGAAATAAACTGCCACAGGGGTTGGATTAAACCGACTGGCGGGGGCCCCAGATTAGGCCACCAGAACAGACTTTGGACCTGCCTGTATTAGGTCCATAAATTACCATATGGCATATATTCAACACAAAAAACAGCGACAATTTGTTGTTGACCAAGGACAGCTTGGCATATACAGTGGTACCTCGGGTTAAGAACTTAATTCGTTCTGGAGGTCCGTTCTTAACCTGAAACTGTTCTTAACATGAGGTACCACTTTAGCCAGTGGGGCCTCCCGCTGCTGCCGTGCCACCGCTGCGCAATTTCTGTTCTCATCCTGAGGTAAAGTTAACCTGAGGTACTATTTCTGGGTTAGTGGAGTCTGTAACCTGAAGCATCTGTAACCTGAAGCGTCTGTAACCCGAGGTACCACTGTAAATGGCCCCATTACCTTCAGTAGCTTAGGGCCTCATCAAACCCAAATCCGGTCCTGGTTATAAGGCAGGATTCTGCAAAGCATTTGTGCCAAATCCCAGAGGCCTGATTACACTTTCCCCCACCCTGCTCATCCAGATACAGTGAGAGGCTAATGAGAACCTGGCACCATCAGGATTTCACCATAGCTGTGGTTCCTGCATTGCAGGGGTTGGTCTACATGGCCCCCGGGTCCCTTTCAGCTCTTCGGATTCTATGCTCCCAAAGCATTTCTTGTTATGCCTTTGCCAAATGTCAGGTCTCATCTCTGCACACAAGACCCAGCTCTCCTTTGAAGCAGCTTTTCAAAAGGAAATCTATGCGTGGTTTGACACCTCAGTGGAACTGGGTTGCTGTCCTCCCCCCACCCCCCAACACAGGATTTTGCTTTCCTGTTGTCAATTAGGAACTCACAGCAGCTATTTTCATGAGACTTAGCCTAGAAAAAGGATTTGGCATCACTCTGTTTCTCATGAATAAGGAAGGTGGGGCCATTCCCCCCACACACACCTCATGCCGCTCCCCCTGCAAGAATGTGCTACAGGAACCCTAAGGTCTCACATATATACAAATCATATGTTCATAAATGCACAAGGCAAACATATACATAAGTATATAAACCACAGGTCTGAAATATTACAGGAGAACAATCCTGAAGCCATTTTGGACTCTTCCAGCCACCTCAAAAATTCTCTGCAGTGAGGAAGGAAATAGGGAAACCTCCCTGTTATGTACTGAAGTTCTCACCCTGGGCCAGCAGGGGGATACTGTAGATAGTTTTCACTCAGGCCCACATATGCAAATAAGGGATTGAAAGTGACGTTCAGTGATTGGATAGTTACAGAAAGTGGTTACTGTTGCGTTGTAGTGGAGCTCTATATAGGCAGGTTGGCTGAACCCTTCAGTTCAGTTCAGTTCTGGCCTGTGAACAAGAGCTGTTTGAAGAATCGCTGTGTCGTCTGATATGTTCACCCACAACTTAACACTCCCCATTGTCTCTTTGCTCACAAATCCTGACTTAAGGGCATATTTGTGTATGAATAGGGTGAGCCTGGATTCGGGAACTAAGTATTTAGCATCTCAAAAGGAATGCCCAGGCTGCCCAGGTAAAGCAATCAACTGACCATTATCAGTGTCCTGCCAAACAGGATTTCTGTTGAGCCTGCCTCCTCCTGTGATGTATGTATGATGTTTTGGGGGGTGGTCTTGAGCTACAGGGTGGACAAGTTCAAAAGTCTATATAAGGGCTTGCACACCATTGTTCTGGGTTCCTCCTCCCTCCTGTGTGGACATGTGGATCCAGAATTGGCCTCCACAGTCACTTACGGACTCACTGTTAAAACCGTGTTTATGGAGGGCAATCTTACTTGGCTATGAGTGATCGCCAAAGAAGAAGAAGAAGCAACAACAGCTGTAATAAAGGCTTAATAGCCACTTTGACCATGGTTGATCTCTGTTTCCTTCCTCCGACCGATAGGTAACCTTTTAGGTTCTTATACGGGATTCCCAGTAAGCCTCCTACAGGCAGGGAAACAGGTTTACTGAATTCCCTTTTTAGTTGTTTTGTCTATAATATTGAGTGCATTTCAGATTCCAGGCAGGGAAAGATTTCACAGATACCTACACCTTTCCAGAGTGTCGTTCTTTGGAATGAACATAAATGAAGACGGCGGTTACTTGAGGATATATAGTTTTTGTTTTTTACAGGTGGCGCTGTGGGTCCACAGAGACTAGGACTTGCCGATCAGAAGGTCGGCGGTTCGAATCCCCACGACGGGGTGAGCTCCCGTTGCTTGGTCCCAGCTCCTGCCAACCTAGCAGTTCGAAAGCACGTCAAAGTGCAAGTAGATAAATAGGTACCACTTCAGCGGGACGGTAAACGGCGTTTCCGTGCGCTGCTCTGGTTCGCCAGAAGCGGCTTAGTCATGCTGGCCACATGACCTGGAAGCTGTATGCCAGCTCCCTTGGCCAATAAAGTGAGATGAGCGCCACAACCCCAGAGTCGTCCGCAACTGGACCTAATGGTCAGGGGTCCCTTTACCTTTATTGATTGCCAGAAAGAAAAAGAAAAACCTCAAAGCAACCTGTTCATAGGATGGAGGGGTTCGTCAGCATTAATATTGCTGCTTCCTTGTTAGGTTTTCAGGGAAGCCGTAGGCTCACAGCTTGGGTTCCAGCTCAGAGCAAGCTTGCATCTCTGTTCCCCCAGCTTCTAGCTGCACCCCAGTGGAAATAAATTGTATATATATATGACATCACGTCTTCAGAGCATGTGGTACCAAAGTTGGGGCTGCGTTTTTCTATTTACGGTAAGAGCATCCAGACGCTCAGGCATGATGGCTGGAGGTGCAGGGAGTCACTTCACAGGTGACCGAGTGAGTCATGGGGCCAGAACCCAGTTTTGCATTCTGGATCCCACCCACCCATCCTCGCCACTGCCCACCGCCACCCCAAAAAAATCCACAAAGAATTAGTATAGTTGATGCATGTAGCAGCCCACACAAGAGACACGTGGAGACAGTGATGCCAAAAGGCTCAGTCACAACCATCTGGCTAGCAAATTCACAACGAAGGATAACTGCACAGAAATTGTAACGGGAAAAACCTGAACTCTCGACTTTGCTTATTTCCCCCTCCCTCCCAATCTACTTCCCTTTTGTGTTGTGTCTTTTAGATTGCGAGCCTGAGGGCAGGGACTGTCTTTTCCTTTTATTTGCGAGCTGCTATGTGAGCCTTTTTCAGCCCAAAAGCAGGATTGTGCGTTCTTTTTCAGACAAAACTCAAAGTAAATAAATAGAAATCGTGTTTCCTTTTATACATTTAATAAACGAAGTGTATGGACCACTAGCAAGACAAACATCATTCCAGACAGATCGACTCTCTTGAACAGGAATCTACTAACTTGAAATGGTTTTTCACTCAGTTTTGAACAACGGAGGCCAATTGGACTGATTGCTTTTATTGCTAAACAAGGAAGTTTACAATGAAAGCTATATATTTAAACAGGACATGCTCAGGGGCAGATGGGGCTTGTCAACCATATAAGGTAGCCGATCCAGGAGAAGGGAAACTCTCATCCTAAACCACTGCTGTCTTGCGGGTGAAATAAAAAAATTAAAGTCTTATATATATATAATAAATGTTCATGGATATGCCAGACAAAAGGTAAAGGGACCCCTGACCATTAGGTCCAGTTGTGGCCGACTCTGGGGTTGCGACGCTCATCTCGCTTTATTGGCCGAAGGAGCCGGCGTACAGCTTCTGGGTCATGTGGCCAGCAGGACTAAGCCGTTTCTGGTGAACCAGAGCAGCGCACGGAAACGCCGTTTACCTTCCCGCCAGAGCGGTACCTATTTATCTACTTGCATTTTGACGTGCTTTTGAAATGCTAGGTTGGCAGGAGCAGGGACCGAGCAACGGGAGCTCATCCTGTCGCGGGGATTCAAACCGCCGACCTTCTGATCGGCAAGTCCTAGACTCTGTGGTTTAACTCACAGCGCCACCCGCGTCCCTAATGCCAGGCAAACACATATATAAATGTATGGGCCACATGTCTGAGGCACCACAGGAGGGCAGCCCTGGAGCAATTTTGGCTCCCAAACTGACCAAATGTTTTCTCTGCAAGGTCAAAGGAAATTGGAAAAGCCTCTCCATTGTCTTTTCATTCACAAAACCTGTCTTAAGGGTATATCTGTGTATAGAATAGGGTGAGCCTGTGACCTGGTTCAGGAACTAAGTATTTGTCACTACAAAAGACTGGCCAGGCTCCCCAGGGGATCCAATCAAGTAAGCATTAACAGGTAACCTGCCAGACAGGAGGTAAACAATGCACTCAGATTTATGCCTTAGCCTGCCCTTTCTGTGATGTAGGTATGATGTTTCTGGGGGTGGTCCTGGACTCCAAGGTGGGCAATTTAAAATGTTTATATAAGGGCGGACACACCTTGGTTCTGGGTCCTCCTCCTTCTCCTGCGTGTGAGGGGAGCACCCTGTTGCAACAGTTCAATAAAGATCAGGCTTACTAGCTGCTTTGCTTCTCAATATTCTCTGGTTGGCCTCTGTTATTTTCCCCAACCAATGGAGAACCTGCACAGGACTCTATAAGGGCTCTTGTGTCCCCCATAAGGGAATAAGGGCAGATTTCCGTTTATTCTACAGCCATCTTCTGGAGAATAAAAGGTGAAGGAGTAAACTAGACACAAATCTGGTATGGAGTCCTTAAGGTGGGCTTCATTAGTCTGAGCAAAGCCTTATCATAGCGCAATGACATATTCCAGCCAGGAATATGCAGCCAGGGTGCAGAGCAGGGCCACTGACTAAGGGGTGTGTCTTGGGAGAGTCCTGAGCGCCAATTAGACAGGTCTGAAGAGCCACAATCTGCCCCCCCCCCCCAGGACTGAGAGACAAACTTCCTTATTCTGAGAGTTCAGCCTCGCCACCACTTTTTTCTATCGGATGCTGCTATCGGAGGCTGCTTTTTAAATAAAGAGTTTATTCAGCATGCCTCCAGGACCCTGGCGCTTGCATGATTTAAAGGCAGCAATATCCGCACCTTGAGAATACTAAAAGGGAAGTCTCAAAATAAAATGAAAGGACATCTGGTTCCTTGCAGGCCAGAAGGAATGCAGGAGGAGAATATATTAGAAGACAGCTGTCCCTCTCTCCATAATTATTAAATAAAGTTTCTTTTCGGATGCTTACAAATATACTGTTGCACTTACCTCAATCTCCAAACTTCAAGAGACCCCGGCGGTTCCAAGTTCTTATCCAGGGTTCAGTTTCCTTGGAATGAAGGTCATTGGAGACTGTGGTGTCTTTAAGATATCTGGTTTTATTTAGACATGTAAACAGCCTGAGCAGAGGATGGCATACCCTCCAACATTTCTCTGAGGAAAATAGGGAAGTCCTAAGGAAAAGGGGGATGTGGGTGGCGCTGTGGGTTAAACCACAGAGCCTAGGACTTGCCCATCAGAAGGTCGGCGGTTCGAATCCCTGTGACAGGGTAAACTCCCGTGGCTCGGTCCCAGCTCCTGCCAACCTAGCAGTTCGAAAGCACGTCAAAGTGCAAGTAGATAAATAGGAACCGCTCCGGAGGGAAGGTAAGCGTCGTTTCCATGCGCTGCTCTGGTTCGCCAGAAGCGGCTTAGTCATGCTGGCCACATGACCCGGAAGCTGTATGCCAGCTCCCTTGGCCAATAAAGCGAGATGAGCGCCGCAACCCCAGAGTCGTCCGCGACTGGACCTAATGGTCAGGGGTCCCTTTACCTTTACCTTTAAGGAAAAGTGGGACATTCCAGGATCAAATCAGGAACCAGGGTGGCTTCTGCAAATCCAGGACTGTCCCTGGAATATAGGGGTGCTTGGAGGGTCTGGGATAGAAGGTCTCACAGTAGTAACACCCCAGGATATCTTGCTTCCTCTGACAAGTTAAGTGACCTATGATATTCTAAGCCTTCTTGATACACAATCACTCACCTGACTGTCGTTCTGACTGGCGCCACAAACCTATAACACTATCTTACAAGCAGAAATCAGCCTGGGTTTGGGGCGACGGGGATTCTTCACATGGTTTGATCCTGACTTTCCCTTTGTAGTGTGTTTGACCCTGCAGCAGTTCAGATACCTCTTCAGTTGTCCTTCTTTCACATCCCTGCCATGATTCAGGGTAGCCTTTTAAAAAAAACACTTTAAGTACCGCTTACCAGTTTATTCAATGGAATAAGCTCATAATCTCTCCCCCCCCTTTTTTAAAGACACACACACAAACGAAACAAAAAATTAAATTGAAAAAAACTGATTGGGGAAAGAAAAGGACTCTTGGCGGAGCAGGTGCTGGCCAATCAGTGCTGTGCACAGTCAGCTTCACTTCACTTCCTCCCTGGGCAGACTGGCTAAGCGAATAAAAAATGTGGCAAGCTTCCATCTGCAGTTTCATCCACCTAGACCCTGCACTCTCATTTTAAACCCCGCTTCCAAAACCATAAGGACTAGGAACCCACTTGGCTTTCAGTGATAATCAAAGATTCAGAAGGCTGGATTCAGAGAGCCTTATTATGCATGCAAGGCACACTCTCCTTGAACCATTAGAGCTGAATAGGTGGGCTGCTGCTGCTCCTGTTCCACATGCATTTTGGCTAACATGCTCTCATTTGTTCTGTTGCCAACTGCAAATTATCAGTAAGCTGTTCCCACAAGTAGGGTGAGCATGGCAAGAGACGTCGGAATTTATTGCCATCAGCGGAGAAAGAAGGGGAATTAATACTGGTCTATTTATGCTGGGTGGTCATAAGTGTTATGTACTGAAGTTCTCACCCTGGGCCAGCAGGGGGATACTGTAGATAGTTATGCAAATGAAGGATCGAAAGTGACGTTCAGTGATTGGATAGTTTGTATGCAAATGAAGGATCGAAAGTGACGTTCAGTGATTGGCTAGTTACAGAAAATGGTTACTGTTGCATTCTAGTGGAGCTCTATATAAGCAGGCTGACTGAGCTCCTCAGTTCAGTTCTGTTCCAGCTTACAAATAAAGAGCTGCTTTGGAAGAATTGCTGTGTCGTCTGATATGTTCGCCCACAACTTAACAATAAGGGCCACGTCACCTGCTAACATCACTATAGTTTTATGACACAGACCCACTCCAAGCACCGATATTACCCTAGCCTGCCCCAGGAAAGGGAGCTCAGGAAGGCAGACCAGCTTAGCTTGTTTTCAATATGCCCTTCACATTCTGTGGCCACCAAACAAGCATCTCTATTTGTCCTGGCTGCCTCCACCTATGGGACCCGGCCAATACACTGTACTCAGCAGAGCAGGGAGGTGATTTTCATATTTTCACCTGACATACTCGCTTCATGTTGCTGTTTAATTACATTAGCAAGTTTCCCGTGAACTTTTTTCTGATAGTTCAGCAATAAAGCAAGCAGATATGGAGAGGTTCCAGAGTTAAGCAATCTGCAATTATTCTGACAATTGCATGCAGTGAAGGCAGACCAGAAATTAAACGATCTCTTGGAAACACTTTCCAACTTTTTATCATTAGCATCAGTCGTTTTAGCCAAGGATCTGATTGCTGAAGTCATTGCTCTTTCTGTCTTCTGAGGAAGGGGACTCAGAGGAGTTCCCTCTGCTGAATTTTTTGCTTTCCTGGTTGCGTCCGTGCTTGTCTCCTTCTTTGGATGAAATCACCCGGTCTCTTAGGCCACATCCACACCAGATATTGAAAGCACTTTGATACCCCTTTAAACCCTCTTCCCCTCACTGAGCTACAATTCCCAGAGTTCCCTGTGAAGAGGGGTTGGTTGTTAATCCATTCTGGGAATTTTGTAGCGCTGTGAGGGGAATAGTGGTCCCCTAACAACTCTCTCTTTTTTATTTTTAAAGATACTTTATTACAAAACAATTTACATAGAACATAAACACAACAAAAACTGACATAAACAGACCATAGACACTGACTAACAACACCTCATTTGACATTACAATAGGGACGCGGGTGGCGCTGTGGTCTAAACCACAGAGCCTAGGGCTTGCCAATCAGAAGGTCGGCAGTTCGAATCCCCACAACGGGGTGAGCTCCCGTTGTTCGGACCCTGCTCCTGCCAACCTAGCAGTTCGAAAGCACATCAAAAGTGCAAGTAGATAAATAGGTACCACTCCGGCAGGAAGGTAAACGGCATTTCCATGCGCTGCTCTGGTTCGCCAGAAGCGGCTTAGTCATGCTGTCCACATGACCCGGAAGCTGTACGCCGGCCCCCCCCGGCCAATAAAGCGAGATGAGCGCCGCAACCCCAGAGTCGTCCGCGACTGGACCTAATGGTCAGGGGCCGCTTTACCTTTTACAGTTCTGGATAATTCTCTGCCCATCGCTTCATCTGCTTGCTGCAGTTTGTGAGGATCTCTCCCAACAAGGTTTGCAGCGGTGCAGTTTTCCCGCCTGTTGGGCCAAAGGCTTTCTTCATGCATTCATATAGATATAAAGTGTGTTTTTGTCTTTTTAGTTAGAAATCTAAAAATGTAATAGGCAAATGAGGCAAGGGCGCATTTAAAAGCAGGTGCGGCAATTCAGAACAAACACCATGAGCAAAATGGAAATTTGGCATGGATGACTATCTATTTTATGACAATTTGAACTTGAAACTATTTAGCGGGTTGGTAGACTTACTTGTTAGTTTTTCCTTTCCTTTCTTTAATTCAAATATTCTTTCTGCTCCTTGCTTTGTTTGCTTGGAGAGAAAAACACACACACACACGACTAGAGTGAAGTAGAGGGTTTGTTCTAATATATTCCCCTTCAAAATACTATTATTATTTTTTTACAATTGGATGGTTGGGGGCCAGATACCCTTTCACTCCTCCTTCCAGACAATTAAGAAAATATGCCCGTAGAATGAAAACAATGAGTGCTGTTTAATTGGCAAATAGGCAAATAGCTCAGCAGAACAATAATACCACCATACTGAATTTTGTTCGTATGTACAGGAGATGGAACTGCCGAAGGCATGTAAGGGAGATGTCTGGGTTTTGAAAAGGACAGGAGAACAACAGTGCATGCATGCTCATTAATATACAAATGTGTATGCTAAAAATGGAGAGGAGAGTCAGTTTTATGGATGGATGAATTGTATTTATAATTATATTCCACCATACCTGTTTCTTCTCCCTCCTCATTTCATCCCCACAAAAACCCTATAACATAGGATGCAGCACGCCAGGAGGTCTTCAGCAATCTGCAACAAAGGAGGGTGGCTGGGCGATTATCAATGCAATGAGCACCCATGGGGAGGAATAACTCTATTTCCAGTTGGGAAAAGTGGTCAGGTGGGAGCCTTTGGTCTGAGCCAGCCAGGTGATGAGCATGTACCTGGCTCAAGCTTTTCCAAAAGGAACAAGTAAATTGCCGTATTTTTTGCTCTATAAGACTCCTAAAAGGTAAGGGGAAATGTGTGTGCGTCTTATGGAGCGAATGCAGGCTGCGCAGCTATCCCAGAAGCCAGAACAGAAAGAGGGATTGCTGCTTTCACTGCACAGCGATCTCTCTTGCTGTTCTGGCTTCTGAGATTCAGAATATTTTTTTTCTTGTTTTCCTCCTCCAAAAACTAGGTGCGTCTTGTGGTCTGGTGCGTCTTATAGAGCGAAAAATACGGTATTCTGAGCTAGTATTTTGAGAGCACCTCAAAAGGGAGATGGATCAGGGTGGAGAACCTGCGGCCCTTTAGATGCTGTTGCACTCCAAATCCCTTCACCACTGACCATTAGCCATGGAAGTCAGGGTTCTTGGTGGGAGGGGAATTCAGGCATTGGTAATAATCGGGGGGCAACATAACCCCATCATTGTGATTCTCTTTATGAAGAGGTACATGTTCATTTGTTGTTGTTTCCCTGAAATGCCCAGCCTTTGCGGGAAATTTTGTTAGCTGAAACAGTTTCCTTCTCCCCTCGTTCTTCACTCGGTGCCCTGAAATCGTTGCTATGGAGACTCCCGCTGATTCTGGCCTGATGAGCAGCGAGCAAGAACGCTGCAAGGTACCTTCTGATGGCACATGAGGGAGCATCAGCCGCAGGTCCCAAGGCCTTGCCCAGCCAGCGGCAGTAACTGGGAATTCAGCTGTCTGGCAGGGAAGGTAGAAAATTACAACGACAGCTCGATTATTGTGGGAAAAGATCGGCAACTTCGTTTCCTCCTTCAACTTAACCCTCTGGGGAAAGCGACAGCCTGCGTGCAGAGATTAAGCCACAAAACATCCCCATTGCTTTGTTTCCCAAGAAGGAAAAGAACCAGAAGCGTGTTAGGTCAGGGACTAACAACTGCCGCCTGCCATTGTACCCACAAAGGTTATCTTTGGTGACCCTGAGCTTTCATTAAAAAAAAAAGTTAGGAAGCAAAATGTGGAGGTTGGTGAAAGGTGCTGAGAGATTTTAGGAGGCCCCTGTTCCCCTGATATGGGACGCGGGTGGCGCTGTGGGTTAAACCACAGAGCCTAGGACTTGCCGATCAGAAGGTTGGTGGTTCGAATCCCCATGACGGGGTGAGCTCCCGTTGCTCAGTCCCTGCTCCTGCTAACCTAGCAGTTTGAAAGCACATCAAAAAGTGCAAGTAGATAAATAGGTACCGCTCCGGCGGGAAGGTAAACGGCGTTTCCGTTTCACCAGAAGCGGCTTAGTCATGCTGGCCACATGACCTGGAAGCTGTACGCTGGCTCCCTCGGCCAATAAAGCGAGATGAGCGCCGCAACCCCAGAGTCAGTCACGACTGGACCTAATGGTCAAGGGTCCCTTTACCCTTTACCTATTCCCTTCACAGAGATATGCCGTAATTCTCAGAGTTACCTGTGAAGAGGGATTGATTGATTGATTGATAAAGCATTATGGGGAATTATAGCTTCGGGGAGGGAATAGGGGCCTCTCTCAGCATACTTAACAAACTATGGCTGTCCAAATTCTATAGGGGAAGCCATAACTGCTTAGAGCAGTATCATAGCACTTGAAATGTGAATGTGAATGTGACCTTAGACTACTCAGAACATCTGGGCCTGCTCCCAGATCCCTGAGGTCAACCTTTGCATTTTATATCATGTATTTGTTTTAAGATGGAAGTGAGAGCTGGACCATAAAGAAGGCTGATCGCCGAAGAATTGATGCTTTGGAATTATGGTGCTGGAGGAGACTCTTGAGAGTCCCATGGACTGCAAGAAGATCAAACCTCTCCATTCTGAAGGAAATCAGCCCTGAGTGCTCACTGGAAGGACATATCCTGAAGCTGAGGCTCCAAGACTTTGGCCACCTCGTGAGAAGAGAAGACTCCCTGGAAAAGACCCTGATGTTGGGAAAGATGGAGGGCACAAGGAGAAGGGGACGACAGAGGATGACATGGTTGGACAGTGTTCTGGAAGCTACCAGCATGAGTCTGACCAAGCTGTGGGAGGCAGTGGAGGACAGGAGTGCCTGGCGTGCTCTGGTCCATGGGATCACGAAGAGTCGGACACGACTAAACGACTAAACAACAACAACAAAATTTGTTTTAAGTATTTTAAATTTCTAAACTGCCTTGGGTGCCGTGGCAGAGAGGTAATATACAAATGCAAAGAACAAATCAATAAAATTTACGAGGCCTCATTATGGGACACTGCAAGGCTTCCCCTTAAACCTTGGAGCTCTTACTGAGCAAGACTCACATTTACTTTTGTTTTATTTGATAATTTTCACGGTTCAGTGTTTTCCACCACCCATGCCGGGCAAACGTAAGATATTATTATTGTTTCACCAGAGCAAAGGCAGCATCTACACACCATCTAGTTCAGACGCTCCAAGTGTCCCTGTTTTCCAGGGACAGTCTTCGATTTACAGAAACCGTCCCGGTTTCTGATTTGATCCCGGAATGTTCATCTTTTCCTTAGGACGTCCCTATTTTCATCGGAGAAATGTGGGAGGGTATGGTAGTTGGAGAATAGGACTACCTACCTGCCCTCATACCTAAACACACTCAGGAGGGAATAATCTATCGATCTCCAGTTTATGCTAGATGCTGAGAAATCACAAAATAGGAGCAAGTTAAACTTTAATTTGGACAACAGTGCTGTATCTGTAAATTGCAAAACTAAATCATGGAGCATTAAAACAACGCATCAATTGGCACACAGCCTTCTGGAAAAAATCTGATGGTGAGAAAAACTAAACTGGACTCAACTACAGTGGTACCTCGGGTTACAAACACTTCGGGTTACAAACACTTCGGGTCACAGACTCCGCTCACTCCGCTCACCCGGAAGTAGTACCTCAGGTTAAGAATTGAATTGAATTGAATTGAATAAGTTTATTACGGTCATAGACCAGAAGAAAAAAAAAAAAAAAAAAAACATAAAGACAACAGTAGTTTACGAGGGAATGATGGTGTCAATTAAAAGTTGTAAAATTATACATAAAAACAATACACATATGCACACACACCCACACACACGCACATATATACTCATATATGCCCTACAATATATGTGTAGACTTAAAAAAAAAAGGGGGGGGCATGTCCAGGGGTCAGATCTTTTACTTTTTTACAACTAATGCCCTCCGCTTGATCGCGGCCGCAGAAAACTTGGCCACTTTCAGTGTTACTTCTGGGTTTTTATCTCCTAGTAGGATTTTCAGCCGCTGAGATTCAGATCGACCTGGAAATTTCTGAACGATAGGGGAGATGAACAGTGACCTGATATCCCCGTAAAGGTCGCAGTGTAACAACACATGTGAAGCCGTTTCCACCTCCTTCAGACCACATGGGCAAACTCGTTCGGCATAGGGTGTGCCCTCGTATCTGCCCTTTAGTAAGGCAGATGGCAGTACATCAAATCTGGTAAGGGTAAACGCCCGCCTATATTTTGCGATTTGTAGATCCAGCAAATATGGGGTTAGATTAAACCCTTTTCCATAATCTTGGATAGCTGGATATTTATCTATCTTGCTCATATGGTCCTGAAGCTCTACATCTCCTATTCGCTGGCTCACCATCATTTTAGCCTTTTCAAAACCTGCGGCTATAAGTTCTTGTGGGGAAAGCCCCAGGCCCTTCAATTTTTCATAAAGCGACAATCTCCATTTAGACTGGAACGGGTCTAGTAAAGTCAATGGAGCCACTCCCACTGGGAAAAATATGAGTTTTAGCCAGAAGTGAATCTTCAGGATCCATATCCTGGCGTTAATAGGGAGTTGACCTACCTCCAGCCTAATGGCAGTGTTGGAGACACAGGTAGGTAACCCTAGTAGGGAGCGGTAAAATTTAGTTTGTACAGATTCCAGGGACTTGAGTTTTTGACAATTAAATATCTGGGTGCCATACATCAGTTGTGGAAGTATTTTTGCAACAAAGACCTGGGAGGCGGCAGGAACATATTGACCTCCTTTTCTGTAAAAGAATCTTATGATAGCTCTAAAAGATCTTTGCGCATTTACAATGGAATTCTTAATCTGATGGCACCAAGATCCCTTCTCATCAAAAATTATTCCAAGATATCTAAAAGATGTTACTTGCTCAATAGGTTGGTTATTAATTTTCCATTTATGTCGGAGTTTTCTCTTGGGGAACACCATAATTTTTGATTTAGTGTAATTTATTATTAGGTGTTCAGCTTCGCAATACTCTGTAAGAGCTCGTAAAAGTTTTCTTAGACCCACACAAGAGAAGGAAATAAGTGCCGCATCATCTGCGTACAAAAGGACTGGGATTGGTATATTGTTTAGGTTTGGGGAATGAGTACTTGCTTCCTCCATCTTTCCGACTAAGGAGTTTATATAGAAGTTGAATAGAATAGGGGCAAGAACACAGCCTTGCTTGACACCGTGGAAACTTTGGATTTCCTTTGATAGG
Organism: Podarcis siculus; assembly: GCA_034642415.1. Lineage (NCBI taxonomy): Eukaryota > Metazoa > Chordata > Lepidosauria > Squamata > Lacertidae > Podarcis > Podarcis siculus. The sequence goes on along the minus strand of JAXCMG010000088.1, from coordinate 310,638 downwards.
TTCCCATAACGGTCGCATCTAACACGGATCCGAGTATTTTCATGTAGTCTACGGATAAGAAGCAAAAGACGTCTATCGATGTTTGTGGCATTTAATTTTTCCCAAAGTCTGTGCCGGGGTATCGAATCGAAAGCTGATTTGAAATCTATAAAGGCTACATAGAGAGAGCCTCCTTTCTTTGAGGTGTATTTCTCCACTAGATGTTGCAATACCAGTCCTTGGTCTAGAGTTGATCTATGTTCCCTGAAACCAGCCTGGGCTTCCTTTAGGATGTGCTCCTGTTCCAGCCAGTCCGCAAACTTTTCACGTAAGTGAGTTGCATAAAGTTTGCTAATGATGCTTAAGAGACTGATTGGTCTGTAATTGGCTGGATCAAGTTTACAGCCTTTCTTGAATATGGGAACGATGATTGCCAATCCCCAGTCCTCTGGTATTATTGCTGTTTGATCTATGCTGGTGAAAAGGGTGGCAAGGACTGGGGCCCACCAGTCAATATTGGCTTTGAGAAGCTCAGGAGAGATATTATCTGCTCCCGGGGCTTTTCTATGTTTGAGTGCCTGAATAAGCCTCCTAATCTCCGCAACCGACACCGGGGGCCACTCATCACCTGCCGCACACTGTATTAGTGGCTGTGTCAAAGGCAGAGCTGAATATAAAGATTGGAAAAATGCCTCCCAAGTCCCTGCAGGTATAGTATACTCCACTTCTGAGGAAGTAGATCGCACTCCATTTGCTACCAGTCTCCAGAAGGTGGCCGAATCTCTCTCTCTGGATGCATCTATTAGGCATTTCCATTCTCTTTTCTGTGCCAGGAGTTTTTTGTTTTTGATCAAAATTTTATAGTTTCGTTTATCTTCAAACCAGCCCGTGGGGAGTTGGGGTAAATTGGCAGATCTATAATTCTTGTATTTTTTCAGTAAGTTTAGCTTCATGTCCTGACATTCTTGATCAAACCAGGGTTTGGAGTTTTTATATACTGAAGATTGCCTACTTGGCCTGTTCCTTTTTTCCTTCAGGGAATCTTGAAGGAGTGAAATTAACTCCTGAAATAAATTTATCTTTAGTTCATGGCTAGAGGAAGTTATAAGGTTTTCTCTCTTAGTGAGGAATTCCTTTGAGCATAGCCTACTTGAAATTTCCTTATGCAGTTCATCTGTCCATCTGATACGCGAATATCTGAGCTCCAAAGCTGTAGGGCTCGAATGCTCGATTTTCTCAGCGCAGGATAAATCCTTTCCCGCAGCTACGAGTGCACTTAATGGCAGATGGTCACTGTCTAAGCGCTCCTCCACTTTGCATTCCAGAACTTTGTTTTGAAGATCATACGACACGATTATATAGTCAATTGTGGAGGCGCCATTGTTAGATATAAATGTGAATTCTCCGACCTTCTCCCCTTCTGTACGGCCATTTAGTATAACCAAGTCCAACTTGTTGACCAAGTGTAGTAGGCATAAGCCGGCATAATTGCAGCCTTTATCCTTTGAGACTCTAGCTGGTATTGGGTGGGTTTCCTCTATAATGGGGACTGTTTCGTGGAAATGGGCATACAAAGCCTCATCAGATTGTCCAGTTCTGGCATTTAGGTCGCCTGCCACCACTACAGAGGCATCAGGAAATTGATTTGATAGTTTGTCAAGATACTGTTCTAACTGGGCCCAAGTGTTTCTTATCAATCTTTTCTCTCTTTGTGGGGGTAGGTATACGTTAATCAGCAGCAAGCTGTGGGTTCTCCACTGTACTTGCACAGCTGTGGCCAGATGGTCTAGTGGGTCTAGTTTTTTAAATATGGCCCTTAGCCTTGTTGAGATTAAGGTAACTAACCCACCTTTAACTCGCCCCCCTCTAGTACTTAAAAGACCTGGGAGGGAGAATGCAGAAAAACCATTTAGCTCCACTTCACTTGTGCTCCAGGTCTCCTGGAGAAACACAATGTCATGTCTCTGGATATATTTAGCAAAGGATTGGTCAGAAACCCAGGTTAAGAATTTTACCTCAGGATGAGAACAGAAATTGCGCGGCGGCAGCGGGAGGCCCCATTAGCTAAAGTGGTACCTCAAGCTAAGAACGGTTTCAGGTTAAGAACGGACCTCCAGAACGAATTAAGTTCGTAACCCGAGGTACCACTGTATAGTAAAGGTGAAGGGACCCCTGACCATTAGGTCCAGTCATGACCGACTCTGGGGTTGTGGCGCTCATCTCGCTTTATTGGCCGAGGGAGCCGGCGTACAGCTTCCGGGTCATGTGGCCAGCATGACTAAGCCGCTTCTGGCGAACCAGAGCAGCGCACGGAAACGCCGTTTACCTTCCCGCCAGAGTGGTACCTATTTATCTACTTGCACTTTGACGTGCTTTCGAACTGCTACGTTGGCAGGAGCAGGGACCGAGCAACGGGAGCTCACCCCGTTGTGGGGATTCGAACCGCCGACCTTCTGATCGGCAAGTCCTAGGCTCTGTGGTTTAACCCACAGTGCCACCCGCGTCCCTAACCACTGTATACAGCTGCAAATAAAACGTTAGACGTCATGGAACTTTGAAGTGTCAGGCATAGCCCTACTGGCTTTAGCCCAAACGTAGCAGAGTTTTCCTGCACAGCGAAGAAGCTAGTTGCGGCAGTAATGACTAGTCAGCTAGACTCAGAATAACTATTTACAGGATTTATTAAAAAGGAGAAAATAAAACCAGCAGAGTTTCTGCATACAAAACAAAGCAAAATAAATCCTCTCTTTCTCTCTCTCTCAAAACCATACACAGCACTTCTACTCCTAACACACCTCCCATCAAACTGAGCTAGCAATCCCTAGATAAGAGTTGAGTGCTGGTTGTTAACCAATCAGAGTAAGCAGTTTCTAGGTCAAGCTGACCTGGGCTTTCTGCCAAGAGTAAATTGACACTGCCCTGAGTTAATTGTGCGAAGCTAGAATCTGCAAGTTTCCCATGAGAATCAATTAACAGAAACTGAACACCCCCTCACAGATTCTACTGGACAATTAACATCAAATACACCTATGTAGGAGATCATTTTTCCAGCAAACCTAAACCTTTGCACATTCGCTTGTTCTTTACCTTTGCCAATGGTTTAGTTAACACATCTGCTACATTTTCTTCACTTGATACATAAGTACAGGTGATTACATTGTCTTGTACACAGCAACGTACATTTTGGTATTTTACAGAGATATGTTTAGAACGTGATTTGAAACCCCCTGTTTTACTTAAGGTTATACAAGCTTGATTATCAATGTAAACTTGTACTGGTTCTCCACAATTTACATTTAAATCTGTTAACAAATGCTTGAAATAAATCACCTCGTTGCACAATTCACTCAATGCGGCGTACTCTGATTCCGTTGATGACACACTTACAACGTCTTGCTTACGTGACCGCCAGCTGATTAAAGCTCCACCGACCATTATGACCAGTCCTGTGACAGATTTTCTATCCGGCAAATTTCCCCAGTCACTATCACAGAAGCAACTCAACATTTCATCCTCTGAAGAATTTAATTGTAACATATAGCCAATTGTCTGTTTGAGATACCTCAGAACTTGTTTTACCCCTTTCCAGGCATTTAGTGTGGGTTTTGAGACCAATCTACTTAATATGCCTACTGCATAACTAATATCAGGTCTGGACCACTGTGCTAGATACAATAAACTTCCAATTACAGAGTGATATACATCAGGATGTTCAAATTCAGGACTCTCATCTACATGAAGTGTTTTTATGAAACCTGGATCCATAGGCACCGCTGCCCCTTTGCAATCCTGCATCCTGTATGTAGTCAGTAGTTGTTTAATTTTGTTCTGCTGACTAATTAGACAGCTGCCATCTTGGGCCCAGCACACTTCCAACCCTAGATATGTCCTAACCGGGCCTAAGTCTTTCACTTTGAACTTACTGGACAATTGTTTGGCAAACCTCTTAGTTTGTTTATCTGTTTTGCAGGCATACAATACATCATCTACATAAATCAGACAAAACTCTTGATCACTGCCTGTACCACGTACATAAACACAATTGTCAGCTGTACTCTGCTTAAAACCAAATGACACTAAGGCCTCATGGAAACATTTGTTCCAAGATCTTGCAGCCTGTTTGAGACCATATAGAGCTTTGTTTAATTTTAACACTCTATTGGAACCTGTCTCATAACCAGGCGGTTCGGCTAGATACAGGTCTTCTGATATTGGTGCATGTAAATATGCAGTCTGAATGTCAAAATGGTTTAACAGGAGTTTTCTCTTTGCTCCAAGCGTTAAAATCAGCCTTACACTGTCCCCCTTAGCAGTAGGGGAAAAAGTCTCGTCATAATCTTTTCCAGGCCTCTGAGAATATCCTTGAGCCACTAAACGAGCTTTGTATTTGTACTCTCCTGTCACCAGAGGTTTAAGTTTGTACACCCACCTGCAGCCTACAATCTTTGCCCCCTCAGGCGCTGCTACTGGTGTAAAAACCTTGTGCTCATTCAAAGAGGACATCTCTTCCTCCATTGCCTGTTTCCAGCGCTCTGCCTCCTCTTTTGGTAACTTTAACACCTCCTGAAAACTCTTGGGCTCTGCAATCACACTAAACACATTTGCAGTATCAGGAGAAAAACGCACTGGAGGCACTCCTTTGTTTTGTCTTTTAGACCTTCTGGGAGAAAATTTTTCTTCTGACCCACTTTCCTCCTCAGAACTGCGACCTCTCTTTTGTTGCTTAGCAACTGGTCTTTGGCTAACTTCACTTTCCTGAGAGCTCTTATCTGAACTTTCCTCCCCCTCAGACTCTGACTCCCTGTGTCTACCTTCAGAGTCATGAAGTTCCTGGGAAGGTTCAAACCAAACCTCAGTATTGGCATGTAGTCTCTCCCAGCCACTATGTTCACAGAAACTGGCATTCCTGGAGATCACAATGCCATTTGTCCCTTCAGCAAAGCGGAAACCTTTTCCCAGCTCCTGGTAACCCACAAACACTAACTGTTTGGTCTTAGGATCTCCCTTCTTCCTCATTTGTTTTGGAATTAATACCCAGGCCTTTGATCCAAACACATGCAAATGGTCAATTTTGGGTTTTTTCTGAAACAATTTAAAGTACGGGGTTGTACCTATTGTTTGATGAAAGAGCCTATTTTGGAGATAACACGCGGTGAGCATGCTCTCCCCCCAATAAGACATGGGCAAATCAGCATCGTCAAGCATGGCAAACATCATATCTTGTAAAGATCTGTTTTTTCGTTCTGCCACGCCATTCTCCTCTGGGGAAAAAACGTTTGTTTTTCTATGCCCAATGCCACGCTTCTGTAACCAATCTCTAAAGGCATTTGACATAAATTCGCCACCTCTGTCCGTCTGAATCCTTTTAAGTTTAGTGGACAGAAATCTTTCCACAGATGCCACCCAGCCTTTAAACTTAGTGAACACGTCACCCTTGTTCTTCATGGGAAAAACCCAAGAATAACGCGTGGCGTCATCCACAATTGTTAGTGAAAAACGCGATCCACCCCTGCTTACAGCAAATGGACCAATTACGTCCATGTGAACCAGCTGTAGCGGTGACTCACTAACTCTGTCACTTCTGGGGTAAGAGACTCTGTGGGTTTTAACCTTTTTACAGACATTACAATCAAGGTACTTGTTACAACTCTTTAAATTACCCCCATCAGCCAATTCAGACATTTTTAGTACACTTTTCCAGCAAGCATGCCCCATTTTCCTATGCAATAAGTGCACACAGTTGTCATGTATAGCTTTGTTATTCACTGCAGGCTGAGATTTACTGACTACTGCTGCAACTTGAGATCCTGCTTTAAGCCAAAACAAGCCTCCCTCTGACTTAGCAGTGCCTAAAATCTCACCAGCCTTCTTAATAATGCAACTGTCTCCTTCAAAATGCACTTTAAACCCAGCTTTTAGCAAACAATCTACAGACATCAGATTGCTCCTTAATGAAGGCACACACAGTACATTTTGCAGACATTCACGAAGACAAGGAACAAAAACTGCACCCCCTGAAATCACTTCAGAAGTACTTCCATCTGCTAGAGCCACCTGGCTGCGCTGTGCTGAGTTCTTGGAAACAAACAAGTCATCTAAGTTCACGATGTGGCGAGATGCTCCTGAATCGACCACCCAGACCGCTTGTTTCTCATCAGCAATCTTGACCTCGCCGGTCACCAGCTGAGCCGACTGTTTTTGTTTGAAGAATTTCTTTTTACGCTGCTGCTGCTGATCTCGTCTCTGCTCCTGCACCGGCAACTGAGACTTGACCAACTCCGGACATTGTCGTTTTAGATGCGCTGAGGACCCACATCGGAAACAACGCCTAACAGCAAACGCTGACTCCTCACTGGTACGCTGCTTTTGCTTCACCTCTGGCATGGCATGAGAACTCCTTCCAAACCGCCCGCCTGTAGAAGCCTCTGCAGCCAACAACCTTTCTTGCCTCTTCTGCCATTCTTCAATCAAACACCCAGTAACGTAACTGACGGATAAATCACGCTCCTGCATGCCTTCTAGAGACAAAACTAAATTTTCCCAGCTTTCCGGGAGAGAACTCAAAATAATAGCCACCTTCTCCTGCTGGTCTAACGCACAGTCTCTTTCCTGTAGCGCTGCAAACTTTAACTGTAAACTGTGTAGGTGTTCCTGCATTGTAACCCCAGGCTGTAACATTGCCTTGTACAATGCCTTGCGAATGAACAGCTTAGAAACTGCTGTCTCACGCACATGGAGTTCTTTAAGTGCTTGCCACACACCTCTAGCTGTCTTGATTCCCCTCACATACGGCAACTGGGAATCTTCCAGCCCCAATACAATTGTGGCCCTTGCTCTTTGGTCTTTATCGAGGTCTTCATCATCAGGCTTCGCAGGAAACTTACTCACCACTTGCCAGAGACGATCCCTCTGCAGCACTGCCTGCATGCGTTCCGACCACAGCAAGTAATTGGAGTCATTCAGACGCTCAAAAGCCATCTGAACTGGTTGTGAGGCCATCTTGAGAGCGATGTCCCTGGAACCCGGAACCAGCTACTCACGACCACCGAGAGAGAGAACAGGAACCACAGCACCCAGCACTCACACGCTGCAGCTGTTGTCCTTCTGTCCGCTGCATCACCAGCTCACCACGATCAGGAACCAGCCAGGAACAACAACCTCTGGAACTACTGGAACCAACGCCGTTGATGCTGACACCACCGCAACTCAGGCTGGCAGCACAATGCCCATAACCTCATGGAACTTTGAAGTGTCAGGCATAGCCCTACTGGCTTTAGCCCAAACGTAGCAGAGTTTTCCTGCACAGCGAAGAAGCTAGTTGCGGCAGTAATGACTAGTCAGCTAGACTCAGAATAACTATTTACAGGATTTATTAAAAAGGAGAAAATAAAACCAGCAGAGTTTCTGCATACAAAACAAAGCAAAATAAATCCTCTCTTTCTCTCTCTCTCAAAACCATACACAGCACTTCTACTCCTAACACACCTCCCATCAAACTGAGCTAGCAATCCCTAGATAAGAGTTGAGTGCTGGTCGTTAACCAATCAGAGTAAGCAGTTTCTAGGTCAAGCTGACCTGGGCTTTCTGCCAAGAGTAAATTGACACTGCCTTGAGTTAATTGTTTGAAGCTAGAATCTGCAAGTTTCCCATGAGAATCAATTAACAGAAACTGAACAAGACGTGTGTTGTAAATTGCATTATACAAATGTGACACTAGATGGCGATGGTGAGCTATGGCAACTTCAATATATATTTTCAAAACGTTTTTTAAAAAAGCATTTTCACAACTTTTTTTATATGTGTCTAGATTCAACCTAAGACTCAAAAGCAGCCACCAAATCACCACACGATGAGACCATGCCTTAGGGCAGGGGAGAGGACCCTGTGGCCGTCCATGGTGTTCCCATCAACCTCAGCCAGCAGTAGCCAGTGTGGCTGGAAGTTGTGGTCCAGCAACAAATGGCAGCAGGTTCCCCATCTGTACCTTAGGCTGCATCCCATAATCATTTGCAAGAAATACAGACATCCCAGCTAATGCCTGGAGGATGCTTCTAATAGTGGGAAAGTTCCTAGGGGGTAGTAAATGTGAAAATCACTTCGATTTCATATTCCGGTGATCAATCTGGCATCCTCCCAAACATCCACAGGAATTTCCCAAGGAGCTTATTTAGCAGCCAAAGGGCAAAGGGTCTCAGTTACAGTAGCCCTCTGCAGAAATCACAGCACTAACACCCACTCTTCTTGGGTCCATTACTGTGCTGGAGAGAAATCCCACTTTCCCCACTGAGCAAAGCAGCTGTCAGATAACCCCAAAAACCAAATAGCCCCAATTGCTGCCATTAATAGGAAACCACAGTCTCTGTAATTAAAAGCCTCCCGAGAGAAGCTGGTGAGGGTTTAGGAGGAAAGGAAAGTCGTTTTCATCCTGACAATGGAGCTGGTTTTTCTACAAAGCAGAGGGAGGCGACTGTCTCAGGCAGCAGATGCTGGGATGGGGATGCAGGATGCAGCCCCCAGCCTGCTGTTCTGGAGCCTCCCGGTCATTCCCCATGTGGGATGTAACATAAGCAGTCAAATACAACATTTCCTGTTTGTCTAGAGTGGACATGCAGGGGAATGTTGGTCCAGCAAGTTGAACTTCCTGTTACACCTGGTCTGGAGCATCCTTCATTTGCATGTGACCAGGTAGGTGGGCGTGACCCTTCCAGACGCCACAAAAGGTCCAGTCACTCAGCCACCTTCCTCAAAAGGTCCTCATGCAGCATGTGGGATGAGTTCCTATATGGGATATGTTATGTACTGAAGTTCTCACCCTGGGTCAGCAGGGGGATACTGTAGATAGTTTTCACTCAGGTCCACATATGCAAATAAGGAATTGAAAGTGACGTTCAGTGATTGGATAGTTACAGAAAGTTGTTACTGTTGTATTGTAGTGGAGCTCTATATAAGCAGGTTGGCTGAACCATTCAGTTCAGTTCTCTTCTGGGCCTGTGAATAAACAAGAGCTGTTTGTAGAATTAACAGGATGAACTCAAACCCTCGTCTGTAACTCTAAGCTAAAGCCTGCCTTCAGGGATGCAACTGTGAACTGAATGTGAGTAAACTTCTTACTACTTTTAAAAGAGGACTATTGTGTCTTTATTCTTTTTGGAGGGGAGTCAAAGTGGTCTCACCAGGAATAATAAAACTTAAGAGATTCTAATCTGCAACTAGCTTTCTGCTGTGTAAAGAGGGGAATGTACTCTGCTGTATGAATAAACTTTCTTGTGTGAGTTAGGAAGGATAATATCTAATCAATATATCCTCTCCTGCTACCCACAGCATTCCCACACCCCTTTCATTGGAGGACAGCCTGTCTGAGCCCCCTAAACTGGGAGGCCACCAAAGCTGGAGAAATAGTCAGCTGCCACCTTATCTGTTTTATTTTTGGGGGGTCTGGGAAAGAGGAGCCATCTTCTTCTTTTTCACTTGTCTTGGGTGAATCCTGCCTAGCAACCAGGCCGCAGTCTCCCCAGCTACCCCTCCCAAAAAAAATTTTTTTGTCCGCTACAAATAAAATGCCATGCCTACATTTAAAATATTGGACTGATAAAATCGAAGAGCTAATCCAAGATAAGCCAAGCGAAAGAAAAGCACAAAAGCAAGGGGTTGTGATTCTGAGATGTTTTAAAACAACTTAGATATTGGGTTTTAATTGTTGTTAACCTGCCCTGAGACCTTAGGGTGATGGATGGGTAATTGATAAATAATAGACATAATAATTGGAAACCAGTTCTGTAACACAAAAGGAATAAACAAGTTTTAAACCAAACGCCATAACAATTTGGTTAAAAAAAATGGATTCGGAGGCTTTCTTTTTTGCAGAATTGTGGGAAAAATTTGCAGAAAAACCAGAGGGAAGTGGGAAGATGTGTCAAAACCACCTGCCAGAGGTCTGAGCAACCTGTTATTGGAACCTGTTATAAGAAAAACTGCTCTGGGGTATTCCAGAGCCTGTATAGAGTCCTTAAGTGGGTTCCCTATCGGTAGGATGAAATAACAGGCCAACCAGAGTATATTGAGAAGCAAAGCAGCTAGTAAGCCTGATCTTTATTAAACCGTTGCAACAGGGTCCCCACTCACCACATGCAGGAAGGAAGAAAACCCTGAACAATGGTATGCAAGTCCATATATAGACTTTTGAAATTGGCTACCCTGTAGCCTAAGACACCCCCCCCAAAAAAAATCATACATACATCACAGAAGAAGAAGAAGAAGAAGAAGAAGAAGAAGAAGAAGAAGAAGAAGAAGAAGAAGA
>JAXCMG010000088.1:211359-300352 GCA_034642415.1 Podarcis siculus | reverse complement strand
GAAGAAGAAGAAGAAGAAGAAGAAGAAGAAGAAGAAGAAGAAGAAGAGTTTGGATTTGATATCCCACCTTTCACTCCCTTTAAGGAGTCTCAAAGCGGCTCACATTCTCCTTTCCCTTCCTCCCCCACAACAAACTCTGTGAGGTGAGTGGGGCTGAGAGACTTCAGAGAAGTGTGACTGGCCCAAGGTCACCCAGCAGCTGCATGTGGAGGAGCGGAGACGCGAACCCAGTTCCCCAGATTACGTGTCTATCGCTCTTAACCACTACACCACACTGGCGGTCTGGCCATTCTTTTGTGATGGTTAATACTTTAGTTCCTGAGTCCAGGTCACAGGCTCACCAAATTCATACACAAACACATACAACATTCACTACGAGAAGCAAAGTTACAGGGAACCAGGCAGAGGGCCTTCTTGGTAGTGGCACCCACCCTGTGGAACGCCCTCCCATCAAATGTCAAAGAAATAAACAACTACCTGACGTTTAGAAGGCATCTGAAGGCAGCCCTGTTTAGGGAAGTTTTTAATGACTGATGTTTTAATGTACTTTTAATCTTTTGCTGGATGCCGCCCAGAGTGGCGTTACCAGCACCACGCTCCAACCGACCAGGAGAGATGTCTGTTTCCAATCCCATCATCCCATTTCCCTGAGCGCTCATTTTGTCTTCTCCTTTACTAACCTTGCTAGTAAAAACAGCCGCACACACCAGCTTGTGATTGCTTGAGAGCAGGGCGGGGGGCGGCGGGTGCCGGAGAGACAGCTCAGGTAACTGTTTTGTGTGCATGTTTAAAATTGCTACAGCATTTAATTGGTTTTCTTAATTGCCGCTTTCCTGCTGCCTGCTGGGAGTTAATGTACAATGAAACTGGCTTCTGCTCCTCGCTGACGGACGGAAGAGATTTTACACACGCTGTATTCTTTGCAGCAACCAGCCTCTTCTAAATGCAAGTTCTCTGAGCCTTGCAGACAAAGCATGGTGTGTTGCTAAATATACCCCACCTTCCCTTTCTCGGTTAAAAAACAACAACACAAATAAAAACGGTTGTTATGAAATTGGTTGGAAGCTACAGACCATAGCTGTCAAGTTACAGATTTGAAAATAAGGGACCAGCAGCCTCGAAAATAAGGGATCAGCAGGCAAAATAAGGGATTTTGTTTAATTTATACATAAATCCGGCACTGATGGAGCCATGCTGCTTTTGCTGCGAATGACTGTGTTTTGCAGGGGGTTGGACTAGATGATCCTAAGGGTCTACAACTCCCACCAAAGAAGAGTGGCAGACAAAACTGATGAATGACGTCGAGATGGCAAAGCTTACAGGCAGAATGAGAAACCAGGAAGAGGACCTCTTTAATAAAGAATGGGGGAAGTTTATAATTTATTTGAAAAGCCATTGTAAAGAGTTACATACATTGGTAGGATTGACAGAAAACTTGTAGTGAAAATGTGAACTATGGATGGACAAATGATTTATAAAAATAGAGTTATGAAAGGGATGCAGAGGGGGAAATCACTACACTAAGATGCTGCACTGGTTGGAGGGTATGCTAAGCAGCACGTCGGGGCTGCCGTCTTCCTGGCACAAGGAGTTCCATAAGCCCTTCCCTGCCCGAGAGAGAGGGAGGAAGAGAGACTCTTGCCCATGCCACCTGCAAGCCCGGCATGAGGCGGTTGCGGTGCCACCGCGGCCGCTGAAGCACCGCCCTTCTGCATCCCTCCCCATCCCTTCCTCTTCCTCCTCCCTCATGCCGCTTCCTCAACTGCCACCGCTGCCACCTCTGGCTTCCCCTGGCAGTGCGGCGGAAGTCTCACAAGAGAGGGGCTGCCTGCCCGCCCGCCACCACCCTCACAACGCGCCCCTGAGGGGGAAAAGGGAGAGACGGAGACGCAGCAGCTCGTGCACGCACTCTCTCTCGTGGCGGAGGGCCCCCAGCCGCTGCTTCCCTCCTGAGCTGGGCGAGCATGCAACCCAGGAAATTTAAGGGACATCATCAATAAGCGATAGCAGCGGGACACGGCGCTGGGATAAGGGACTGTCCCGCCAAATAAGGGACGCTTGACAGCTATGCTACAGACAGATTTTTTAAAAAAAGGACTTCGTCATGCAGCACGTAGTTAAAACTATGGAACTCACAGTGAGGCCCACCACCAACTTGAACAGCTTCAAGGGAGGACTGGATAAACAGACAGAGGAAGAGAAAGCTATTTGGATGCTGTCATTGATGCTTTAGCTGAGATTCCTGCATTGCAGGGGGTTGGACTAGATGACCTGTAGGGTCCCTTCCAACTGTACAATTCTATGATACTACTAGCCACCATGGATACGTTCCTCCTCCACCATTGCTCTTGTGTTCAGGTCCTGTTTTTGAGCTTCCCTTTGGAGCATCTTTTTTTTTTTAAGAAATTTTTTATTAAAGTTTCAGATATTATATAAAACAACAATAAAACATCACAAACACCAACAAACCCAAACATAAAACAAATAAAAAAACAAGTATAAATTCAATCCCTTATTTTCATCAACCTTACTTTCCCAACCTCCTCATACCTTCCCTTTCTGTATTCCAATTTCTAATTATATGTTCAGCAAATCCTCTCCTTTAATTTTTGTTTAGATCTTCACACTTCTTTTCTTTTTCATAATCATTTACAGCTGAAAACCACTCAATTTCTAAACCAACATCGTTTCAACATTCATTAATTTTACAATATTTCCTAAGATAATCCTTAAATTTCTTCCAATCTTCTTCCGCCGTCTCTCTTCCCTGGTCTCGGATTCTGCCGGTCATTTCTGCCAGTCCCATATAGTCAATCACCTTCATCTGCCATTCTTCCAGAGTGGGTAGATCTTGTGTCTTCCAATACTTTGCAATGAGTATTCTTGCTGCTGTTGTTGCATACATAAAAAAAGTTCTGTCCTTCTTTGGCACCAATTGGCCAACCATGCCCAGGAGAAAGGCCTCTGGTTTCTTCAGAAAGGTATACAGTGGTGCCTCGCAAGACGAAATTAATTCGTTCCGCAAGTCTCTTCGTCTTGCGAGTTTTTCGTCTTGCGATGTACGGTTTTCCATAGGAATGCATTGAAAATCAATTAATGCGTTCCTATGGAAACCGCCTTCCCCTGACCTCTTCTGGCGGGCGGCATTTTAAAATCGCCCGGGACAGCGGAGGACTTCTCCGCTGTCCGGGGCAATTTAAAAGCCCCTGGGAAGGCAGGCAGGGGGGACAAAGACTTTTGCCCCCCGCCTGCCTTCAGAAGAGGTCCAGGACAGGCTTCGCGGACGTCCCCGCACGCAGCGGGGCCTTGGCGCATCGTTCCGAGGCCTGGCAGCGGGGGGAGGCTTTCCCGCCCCGCCGCCCGGCATCAGGACGATGCCCCGATGCCGGGCGGCTGGGGGAGGCTTTCCCGCCCCGCCGCCCAGCATCGGGGCATCCTTCCGAAGCCCGGCGGCGGCGGGAGGAGGTGTCCCCGCCCCGCCGCCAGGCTTCGGAGGAGGTCCGAGGACAGCGGGGAAGACGCGCTGCGCTTCCCCGCTGTCAGGGAGATTTCCCTATGGGCTGTCGTCTTGCGAAGCAAGCCCATAGGGAAATTCGTCTTGCGAAGCGCCTCCAAAACGGAAAACCCTTTCGTCTAGCGGGTTTTCCGTCTTGCGAGGCGTTCGTCTTGCGAGGTACCACTGTACTTAAATACCTTTTTCAATTCATTATATAACATTTCCCAGAAAGCCTTAATCCTTGGGCACGTCCACCAAAGGTGAAAGAATGTACCTTCAGTCTCTTTACATTTCCAACATTTATTGTCAGGCAAGTGGTAAATTTTTGCAAGTTTGACTGGGGTCATGTACCACCTGTATACCATTTTCATAATATTTTCCCTTTAAGCATTACATGCTGTAAATTTCATACCGGTGGTCCATAACTGATCCCAGTCCACACTCATAATATTATGACCCACATCTTGTGCCCACTTGATCATTGCAGACTTAACCGTCTCGTCCTCAGTATTCCATTTTAACAGCAGATTGTACATTCTTGACAAAATCTTAGTATTGGGTTCTAACAATTCTGTTTCTAATTTAGATTTTTCCACCTGTAATCCCTTTGGAGCATCTTTGGCCACCTCATGAGAAGACTCCCTGGAAAAGACCCTGATGTTGGGAAAGATGGAGGGCACAAGGAGAAGGGGACGACAGAGGACGAGATGGTTGGACAGTGTTCTCGAAGCTACAAACATGAGTTTGACCAAACTGCGGGAGGCAGTGGAAGACAGGAGTGCCTGGCGTGCTCTGGGCCATGGGGTCACAAAGAGTCGGACATGACTAAATGATGAAAAAACAACAACAACAATTGGAGCATCTAATGTTCTTACTTTTGATATAAGTAAAAAAAAAAAAACCCTGCTCCTTTTTCCTTATGGGGTACCCAAGAGTCCATATAGAGTCCTTTTGTAGGTTCTTTATCGGTAGGAGAAAATAACAGAGGCCAACCAGAGAATATTGAGAAGCAAAGCAGCTAGTAAGCTTGATCTTTATTAACTGTTACAACAGGGTGCTCCCCTCACACGCAGGAGAAGGAGGAGGACCCAGAACAACAGTGTGCCAGCCCTTATATAGACCTTTGGAATTGCCCACCCTCAAACTCCAGACCACCCCCAATACATCATACATACATCACAGGGGGTGGTCTAAAACAGAATCCTGAGTTTGTTGTTTATCTCCTGTCTGGCAAGTTACCTGATTGCATTATCTGGGTTTTGGCCACTCTTTTGTTATTATAACTACTTAATTCCTGAATCTAGGTCATAGGCTCACACCCTGTTCATATCTTGAATGTGTCCTTAAGACAAGATTTGTGAGGAAAGAGACAATGGGGAGAAATATTTGAGGTCAATTTGTTCAGGACCTAATCTGTGGCATAGCTGTCAACTTTCAGATTTGAAAATAAGGGATCAGCAGCCTCACCTGTCCCAGGGACAGTCTATGGGACATTTAACAATCTGGGATAGCAGTGGGAAATGGCACTGGAATAAGGGAATTTCCCACAAAAAAAGGGAAGGTTGACAGCTATGATCTGTGGCGTTTCATACATGTGGTTTATATATACAATTATGAACATTTATTTTATATATATATATGACCTTAAAAGGGACCCGGGTGGCGCTGTGGGTTAAAGCCTCAGCGCCTAGGGCTTGCCGATCGAAAGGTCGGCGGTTCGAATCCCCGCGGCGGGGTGCGCTCCCGTCGCTCGGTCCCAGCGCCTGCCAACCTAGCAGTTCGAAAGCTCCCCCGGGTGCAAGTAGATAAATAGGGACCGCTTACTAGCGGGAAGGTAAACGGCGTTTCCGTGTGCGGCTCTGGCTCGCCAGAGCAGCGATGTCACGCTGGCCACGTGACCCGGAAGTGTCTCCGGACAGCGCTGGCCCCCGGCCTATAGAGTGAGATGGGCGCACCAACCCCAGAGTCTGTCAAGACTGGCCCATACGGGCAGGGGTACCTTTACCTTTACCTTTTTATGACCTTAAAATTCTTAGAACACTTTGCAGATAGGTCAGCAGGATGGTGGATCAAGGATTGTGGATGTGGGTGAACAGAATATGTTTATTTTTTATTTAGTGGGAGGAGGCCCTGCAGAGCTCTTGTTTGCAGGTGAAGATTCAAGCCCCTTTCCCAAGGTCTAGAAAAAAATAACTGGTACCAAACCTACCAGTGGCCTGGTCCTCTCTCCCTGCCACCCTGCATGTCCTCCCCCACAGGGCTGTTGTAGTGTTGTAAATAAAAATATGCCCTTTTCCCTTATGGGGTATCCAAGAGCCCATATAGAGTCCTTACATAGGTTCCCTATTGGTAGGAGAAAATAACAGAGGCCAACCAGAGAATATTGAGAAGCAAAGCAGCTAGTAAGCTTGATCTTTATTGATCTGTTGCAACAGGGTGCTCCCCCCACATGCAGGAAAGGAGGAGGACCCACAAAAATGCTGTGCAAGGGCTTATAAAGACTTTTGAAATTCCATCCTGTCGATCAAGACAGAAACATTATATATACATCACAGAAGGGGTGTAACCTAAGACTACCCCTCAGATACATCACAGAAAAGGTGGTCTTAAAACAGAAATTTCAATATTGTTTTTCTCTTATCCTTGTTTATTTCCTGTCTGGCAGGTTACTTCCTTATTCAAACACAGACATACCCTTAAGACAGGATTTGTGAAGGAAAAGACAATGGGGAGGTTTTTCCACTTTGACCTTGCAGAGAAAACATTTGGTCAGTTTGGGACAGCTTGGGAATCAAAATGGTTCCAGGTCAGTCTTCCTGTGCTTCATCTATGTATGTGCAGTTATGAACATTACCATATATCTAGACCTCAAAATTCCTATCACAGTAGGTACTCCATGGCCCCAGGGGCAGAGTCGTATGATGCAAAGTTGCATAAGTATTTGCATATGCTAACTAAGATGGGTTGTAACCAGAGTCTCCCCAGCACTGCACTTTGCAGAGGGCCCCAAAGCACCCTTTAAGGAAAGTTCAAAAAAGGGGTGGAAGAGAAATGAGCAGGAGACCAAGGACACAAGCCCACCCCTCCCTAACAGCACCCCCGCCTCCCTCCTTTCCCCTGTTATTGCTTGATACATTCAAGACTAGGTAAAGTAGTTTTGGGTTCGGGTTTTCCTCTTCCATCCCTGTTCCTTTCCCCTTGGCTTTTTTTAAAAAATTGTTTTAGATTGTAAGCCTGCAGGTGGGGACAGCCTTATTTTTGATCACCTTGCTGGCAGAAGAGTGGGGCACAAACGTCTCAAATAAATAAAGCGAACAAACAAACCACGTTTTGCGTTTATGGCACGTTTAAAAATCCCTTTGGGGGCGGGAGAGGTGTGTGAGCGTGCATTGCTTTCCCCAGAAAGCAATTTTGCAAGCTAGTCTGCAAGCTGGTGCTGGCATCTGGCTCTGCAAAACGTCCTATTTGTTATCACCCCTGCCGCAAGGTCTAATTTATCAGTGTTGGCTCTTCAAACAGAGCAGCAGTAAAAAGCGACTGGTCTGTGCCCCAAGGTGACATTTCAACAGGGGTCGGGGGCAGGATTCCAGAGGTGTCACTGAAGTAAAGGCAATTCTAGGTATAATAATAATAATAATAATTTATTATTTATACCCCGCCCATCTGGCTGGGTTTCCCCAACCACTCTGGGTGGCTTCCAACAAAACACTAAAATACAATAACCTATTAAACATTAAAAGCTTCCCTAAACAGGGCTGCCTTCAGATGTCTTCTAAAAGTTTGGTAGTTA
Source organism: Podarcis siculus (assembly GCA_034642415.1). NCBI lineage: Eukaryota > Metazoa > Chordata > Lepidosauria > Squamata > Lacertidae > Podarcis > Podarcis siculus. Next base: position 293,066 of record JAXCMG010000088.1, on the reverse strand, counting down.
TTTTTCTCTTTGACATCTGATGGGAGGGTGTTCCACAGGGCGGGTGCCACTACCGAGAAGGCCCTCTGCCTGGTTCCCTGTAACTTGGCTTCTTGTAGCAAGGGAACCGCCAGAAGGCCCTCGGCACTGGACCTCAGTGTCCGGGCAGAATGATGGAGGTGGAGACGCTCCTTCAGGTATACTGGACCAAGGCCTTTTAGGGCTTTAAAGGTCAGCACCAACACTCTGAATTGTGCTCGGAAACGTACTGGGAGCCAGTGTAGGTCTTTCAAGACCGGTGTTATGTGGTCTCGGCGGCCGCTCCCAGTCACCAGTCTAGCTGCCGCATTCTGGATTAATTGTAGTTTCCGGGTCACCTTCAAAGGTAGCCCCATGTAGAGCGCATTGCAGTAGTCCAAGCGAGAGATAACTAGAGCATGCACCACTCTGGCGAGACAGTCTGCGGGCAGGTAGGGTCTCAGCCTGCGTACCAGATGGAGCTGATAAACAGCTGCCCTGGACACAGATTTAACCTGTGCCTCCATGGACAGCTGTGAGTCCAGAATGACTCCCAGGCTGCGCACCTGGTCCTTCAGGGGCACAGTTACCCCATTCAGGACCAGGGAGTCCTCCACACCCGCCCGCCTCCTGTCCCCCCAAAACAGTACTTCTGTCTTGTCAGGATTCAACCTGATAGCAAGAACCAGCATGGGGTTTTTTCTGGCCCCACTGAATTCACTCCATCAACCCCAGTCCCTGTACAGTGCTCTTCCTGTCTTCCAGATAAATAGAAGTGTCAGTTCCAGGTTAAACAGGCCACATCAGAAGCGGGAGGACGACATTGCCATGGCAACCAAGGGACGTTTCTGCCACTGGTATTCACTGACATTAAATGAAGGCATGGCATAAGCAACTATGCTTCTAACAAGAATAGCAGCTTCTTGTTGTTGTTTTGTTGTTTAGTCGTGTCCGACTCTTCGTGACCCCCTGGACCAGAGCACGCCAGGCACTCCTGTCTTCCACTGCCTCCCACAGTTTGGTCAGACTCATGCTGGTAGCTTCGAGAACACTGTCCAACCATCTCATCCTCTATCGTCCCCTTCTCCTTGTGCCCTCCATCTTTCCCAGCATCAGGGTCTTTTCCAGGGAGTCTTCTCTTCTCATGAGGTGGCCAAAGTATTGGAGCCTCAACACAGTGGGTAAAAAAGCAAGTTTAAGGACTACAGATAAGTCAAAACAAAAGAAAACCAGGCACCTGCTAGGTAGGTAAAAATATGTATTGTTATGAGTGTGGGGTGTGTTCCGGGTCATGTGGCCAGCATGACTAAGCCGCTTCTGGCGAACCAGAGCAGTGCACGGAAACGCTGTTTACCTTCCCGCTGGAGCAGTACCTATTTTATCTACTTGTACTTTGACGTGCTTTCAAACTGCTAGGTGGGCAGGAGCAGGGACTGAGCAATGGGAGCTCACCCCGTCGCGGGGATTCGAACCGCCGACCTTCTGATCGGCAAGTCCTAGGCTCAGTGGTTTAGACCACAGCGCCACCCGCGTCCCTAGGCTCAGGTTGTATATATGAGTAAATAAGCCATATATCATAAAGACCCCTGAGTCTCCGCTGTGCCTCACTTCCAAGAGGAAACACAGATGTCTGGAACCCCTAGAATCTCACACCGCCCAGAAATTGGGGCAGCAGGCAACAGAATTGCTACACCAACCCCACAGTCCAAGCAACAAGAGACTCGGGGTCCCAGCACTAACTCAAGGCTCCGTTTCCCTGGAGGTCAATGGGGGCTTCCTTGTCTTTAGGATATATGGTTTTCTTTACACATATATACAAGCTGAACATAGGATGGAGAGGCTTGCAGCATTAAGACCTCATCTCATCCTGCTTCTTCATTAGGGTTCCAGGAAAACTCCCAAGTCACAGCTCTTGGGACCTGCCAGTGTGGTGTAGTGCTTAAGAGTGGTGGACTCGTAATCTGGGGAACCAGGTTCGCTTCCCCGCTCCTCCACATGCAGCTGCTGGGTGACCTTGGGCTAGTCACACTTCTCTGAAGTCTCTCAGCCCCACTTACCTCACAGAGTGTTTGTTGTGGGGGAGGAAAGGAAAGGAGATTGTTAGCCACTTTGAGACTCCTTAAAGGGAGTGAAAGGCGGGATATCAAATCCAAACTCTTCTTCTACTTCACATGGCAGACATATCTTTCTCTAGATAATCAGCATCAGCCCACCTGACGCAAACAACTCTCCCATACACAGCCCCTTTCCTCACCTATTGTTCTCCATCCTAGGATGAGGTGGCATCCAACCAGGCGAGGTGGGAAAAGGCCTACCCACTATGGCAACAGAGGTCACACTTTGGATACGGCAAATGGCAGTACAATGATACTTCGGGTTACAGACGCTTCAGGTTACAGACTCCGCTAACCCAGAAATAGTACCTCGGGTTAAGAACTTTGCTTCAGGATGAGAACAGAAATCGTGCTCCAGTGGCGCAGCGGCAGCAGAAGGCTCCATTAGCTAAAGTGGTGCTTCAGGTTAAGTACAGTTTCAGGTTAAGAACGGACCTCCAGAACAAATTAAGTTCTTAACCAGAGGTACCACTGTACTTAACTGGCCAGGCAAAGGCCCATTAGCTTAACAAACACACTGGTTTGTCTTGTTCAGCTCCCTCTTGTTCTAGGTTCTAAGCAGGACTGAAAGGGACCCATGGTTTCATCTAGACTGACCTCCGCCCAAGATAACCCTTGGGGTCTCTTCCAACTCTACAATTCTATTATTCTGGGAAATGAAACACCTCATTGAATTTCTTCTCACTCTGTATAGATTTCACAAGCCATTTCTGCATTTTTGTCCAGCTCTAAAATGTCTTTTTTTTTTTAAGCTGAGGAAAAACGGAATCTTACAAGGTGTTCCGGACCTTAGCTTTTCATATTTCTGCCCCCACCCTTCAAAGCAAGTTCCTAGCCCTCAGGGCAATGCTTGGAGATGTGCGGGAAACTGTGGGGTCTAACATTTCCAGTCAAGCCCCGATGATGTAGTGTTGTAGAGTGTTGTGTTATAACAAGAGGGTTTCTAGACAAAATGGGTTTGCAATTCCAGGGAATACTGGATTTCTTCCAGTTCAGTCTTGAGAGCTTGCTCATTCAAACCACCCAGCGGAACTTTGCAAGCCATTTAAAAAATGCCAGAACCGGTCCAAATATTGGGCAGGTGAGACAAGTGTTACGTTGAAGATGCTCCTTCTTAGCCAAATGGGAAGGGAGAAAAAATGAGGCCCACAGCTCTCTACAACTTCACCAACATTTTCAGTGTCCACATTTCCTCGCCGTCACGCTCATTTTGTTATATCCTGTCGGGGAGCAAAAGATCAATCTGCCTCTTTCAGTAGAAAGCATAAAGGAGGTTGCCAAGTTTCTAATGCAATCGCTAGATGGAAGATCGGGTACTCATGCCAGACGGGCCGTTTCTCATTTCTGGCAGACAGTAAAACTGGCAAACGATGGTGAGGGCTATGTAAACCCTCAGCTTTAGCTAAAATAAAAATAAAAGTACAATTTGTAGGCTGAAGTCAGCCAAATTTGCTGATCTGGAACCAGCCGCAACCGAATCGCCATCCTTTTGTGTGGTGTATTGCGAATTTATTCTGGTGTTGCAGTAAACAGAGAAGCAGCTCTGCTTCTGCGAAGGCCCACTCAGTCTCATGCACTGCTGAAGTATTTTCCTAGCCATGAAGGCTAGAAACTTCCATAGAAATTTGCTCTTTTCCTTTATGATGCTAGCAGGTATCCTCATTCTGTGGTGGGATTTCAGATTCTGCTGGACAGAAGCAGCCTTGACTGTAGCTCTCAACTTTTGCTGTTTGAGGGATTGTTTCCATTTGGAAAAAACCCCAAAATATCACCCTGTACCAAAAGTATGGACGCGGGTGGCACTGTGGGTTAAACCACTGAGCCTAGGACTTGCTGATCAGAAGGTCGGCGGTTTGAATCCTTCAATGGGGTGAGCTCCTGTTGCTCGGTCCCTGCTCCTGCCAACCTAGAGGTTTGAAAGCACGTCAAAGTGCAAGTAGATAAATAGGAACCGCTCCGGCGGGAAGGTAAACAGCGTTTCCGTGCGCTGCTCTGGTTCGCCAGAAGTGGCTTAGTCATGCTGGCCACATGACCCGGAAGCTGTCTGTGGACAAACGCTGGCTCCCTCGGCCTATAGAGCAAGATGAGCGCCACCACCCTGGAGTCGGTCACGACTGGACCTAATGGTCAGGGGTACCTTTACCTTTTACCAAAAGTAAAAGACTTTTGGCCAACTATCTTTGGCCAAAGCCCCCACATTAAGTCAAAAATTGAAAGCGAAGACAAGGTTTATTATTAAAAATGGGCATTCGTTTATCTTTTGATTTTATTTAAGAGAGTTTTTAAAATATTCTAGTCCTCATGACGTAAAAGTGAACAAGTAGCCTGGAAGATACCATTCCTTACCTTTCCTCAAGGAGATTTCACCCCTCCCATATCCAAGAATCTGATGATGTTCTCTGCTGATTCTCCAGAGAGGAGGGGGCGGTTTCTGCTCTCTACTTATTCCACTCCAGCCTCACATCAAAGAGAAAGACTGAGTGTTAGAGAGACTGTGTGTGATCTCTGTAGATAAGGTTGCTGCTAAGAGCACCTGCAGACACTCAGTGCAGTTCACCATTTTTGTTTAGACCTCATTTAGCTCTGTATATAGTTGTGTATTATAGTTGTAGACAGAATAAAGAAGATATTCTACAGAGCTGCTCTCCGAGTCGTTTATGCTCTGCTATACTCTGCTGTGTGCGACGACTGTCTTGTGGAAGTGAATCCGGTGCTCACAACTCTAAGCTGTGAGTCCACAGCACTTTGACCTGTTCCTGTGCAGAAGGTGGTCTCTGGAAGTGCTACCCAGCTCGCCTAGCCCAGTTGGGGCTGAAGTGGATGAGTCCAGTTCGTGGCACTGGCTCAAGGGCAATGCTGACATATATCATATCCCTCCTGCATTCAAGGGGTTTGAAACCAACCCCACCTCTTCTCTCTCACCCCTTGACTATTTACATTCCCAGCCCAGATGCCCCAAATTCTCCATAAGAAGAAGAGTTGCATATGGGACAAGTATTTCCTTGTAAGAATTCATGTGAATGCACAAGCGCTGCCTAATTTATCGGGAGTTTTAACGCAGAATTCCCACGGACGCAAACTAACACCACCCGGCACTAGAGATACAAAAGCATTCAAGAAACAGGTATAAGAAAATGGATTTTTTTTTTATTCCTATATATATTTTTTAAGTTCTGTTGTTTTACAAATAATGCTTTTACTCTGGATAATAAGCCTTGGAGCAATTAAAAACAAAAACACAGCGCAGCCAGCGACGCAGCCAGACTTCAACACCCATAAATACAGGCTGGAGACAGACAAGACAAATCAGTTAAGTTTTCTACACGTGATCTTTTTCTTCTTCTTTTGCCTTTTAATGTCACATGATTGCAAAAGGGTCTACGGGATACATGGGCACCGAAGGCAGTGAAGACGAGGGCTTTGAAACAGCGTGGGGGGCGATCTGACCAGCCCCACACGCCGGCGAGAGCCTGCAGGCTTGGCTGGGGACGGCCCAGGCCAAGTGTCTGGCTGTGAGCTGTGCCCCTTCTGGATGTCGGAGAACAGAGCACATCTGGAACATTTACACAATTCACATAAAACCTGTTGACGTATGCATTCCTTTTAAAGGAGAAGGCTGAGGTCCTTTTTCTCTCTCTTCCCTCCCCCCTCAATAAAATATTACATTTCATTTAATACTCTGGTACAATACTTCATACATTGCTGGAAGAGGGGGAAGAGAATAAGGAAGGGGGAAAGCTATTTTTCAACCTAGATGAATATAACAGAGATCGTCTCTCGTAGAGCCATTAGCGTTGGTTTTTTTATATATATATAAAAAAGTCACAAGGGTGTTCATAAATTAAAGAAAGAAGACAGGCATTAAGGATTAAAATTTGGAGAGATAAGACAAAAACACAACACAAAATTATGATATAAAGCCTCCGCCCCATCCTAGTATCTGGGGCTGAGAAATACGTCAAATTGCTCAAAATTTCTAGTTTTCCAGCCCAGCTAGTTCCCAGTTATTTCATTTATCGTCTCCCCACATACCTTTAACAACAGAAGCTATCGTTTCTCACTACAGAATAACAAAGTAAAATCGTTTTAAACATGAGATTTCATGGGGGGGGGGAATAAAACATTTTGTTGAGACTGACAGGGGCTTTCTTCTAAAGAGTCGGTGAAAAAATGAAGTACGTTATCATCAAACATTCAGTAAGCAATGGCACACCGGCAAGGATCATCCTCATAGGCCAGGGCTTCCCAAACTCTGAGGTAATGATTTTCTCTTAAATTAGAAAAAAAGGAGACATTCTTCCCTCGCAAACTCCAAAAGCCTTAGAGTATGTGAAAGAATAAGTGTTATCTGCCCTTAGAAGAGCACCAGGCCCCTCTGTATGAGTCCCTGATCTGGGTGTGCTGCCAAACTCATGCAGAGACATGACAGAGAGCCGCCTCTGAGAATGGATAATTTTTTGTGCCTTGGCAGCAACTGACTGATGCAATCACCCCTGCTGCAGACCTAGCAGATTTGCCAGCAGGTAACTAGCCTGTTACCGTACAGTCCTCAAGAGTCTGGGAATCACTGCCTCTGGAGGGGGTCACTAAATTTCACTCGCATGGAGTCGAGGTCAGGAAAACTGGCCATGGAGAGTTCTGAGTGCTCTCCCCCAAAATCGGAGGAGGCGGGACGTGCACCAGACCAGGGAAATGCAATTTTTCAGTGAAAAAATTCCACGTTTCAGATTTTGCAACTTTCCACTTAAAGAAAAGACAGGGCAGACTTTTCAAAAGTCAAGACAATTCCAGAATTAAAGGACATTCCCTTGACCCCCAAAATATGTAAAAAGAAATCTTCCCCGACATTTTAAACTAAGTCATTAGAACCCTTGAAGCCTTTGGCTGTTTCAGAGATCAATTTAGGAAGGATCGTTTAAAATACATTCGATAACTGTTCTGATTCCTCCATGCGCCTTCCATTTGCAAGTCCACAAAACATCGTCCAGAACTTCTAAGACACAATATCTATGCAGCCACCCCCTTACATACTGCTACCTGTGGCTCCCATCCCTGGGAAAGGGGTTGGGTGTCCCTATTGCTATGGAAGTTCATTAAAGTTTTGCTTCCGCAAAAGGGCACTCACAGCGAGGGTCTTTATTTTAAAAAGACAGCTTTTTAAAGAAACAAACAACAGCAACCACAAGAACAGGTCTCCTTTTGGTTTTCAGCAAGGCCCAAAGATCTTATTCAAGTTCTCATCTCAACACAATCATCTTGGAGTTTGTTTTTTCAAGTTTCAGCAATGACATTCTGTAATCACGTGCTCTGAGAAAAATAATAACCGCACATTCAACATGCCACGTTCCTACTTAAACCAGGCAGGCGACCGAAATCTTAGTCGCAAGAATCACACAGCGGAGCTTTTCTTGAACCGTATTCACTCAGGCTGGGGGAGGGGGGCAGATATAAAGATGGGGGGGACCATTGCATGTATTGATCCTCCTGCTTTAAAAGCTCCTGGGACAGAAAAGGCGAACACTCTATGTCAAGATTATGACCACCTTGTCAAGAGTCCTATAGCGTTTGTTTGCCTGATGGCATATTTCGGCCGGTGGTCTAATAGACATCTAGGGTGGGGTGGGAGGGCAGAGCAGAGCAGAGAGATCACAGAGCGCTGCATTTTGGAAGGAGATGCCAGACCCGTCAGTCTTAAGAAAGATAGGGTTGCATCAATGTTCCCTACAGGCTCCGTGATCAAGGTAGAATTTTGTTCCTTTAAAACTCTCATTTGACAAGCTTTCCAAAACAACAACAATAATAATAGTGAGTGTTTCAGGCATCAAAATTTGAGGGACCGTTGGGAGAAGCGGGGGGCAGCGTTCAACGACATCACCAGCACTCCACTCAGCTCTTTGCAGGTGAACAGGAAGGAAGGAAGGGAGGGAGGAAGGGAGGAAGGGAGGAAGGGAGGAAGGGAGGAAGGGAGGAAGGGAGGAAGGAAGGAAGGAAGGAAGGAAGGAAGGAAGGAAGGAAGGAAGGATTCAGCATCGTTCTTCTGGGAGAAAATAAAATATGTCCACCAGAAGAAGCGCTGATGTTTCTGTGGAGTCCTTCAGTCACCCCCCCCAAAAAAAACACTGAACAGGGTTTCAGCCCCCTCGAAACTGAAGTCCAAGTTCTCAGGAGGCAACACAACGCATTAAAAAGGTGGCACGCAACAACGTTCAGGGCACTCTTTTTTAAAACTGATATCTATCCTATGGGTATGCTTTCACCCATTCCCATTGAGAACCACCTATCAGAAGAAACCCAGGGGTGCTGATGCAGGGTGGAACTAGGCGCTTCTCAGGAAAGTGAGGTGGCAGCCAAAATTGGGATCCCCGTGTCTAGTTCTCCCCTTTCATAACACGCAGCCAAACTTAACTGCACCTGGGGTCGCTACAGGTTTCCCTGCCAGGAATACCCAATTATTTATTTTTTTGAGGAGCAAAGCACAGCACACAGGGAAACTTAGCACTGCGACCCCAGGAAACAGGTTGAGGTTTTTACTCCATGTGAGGAAGGGAAGGAGGAGAACACGAAACGGGGACCCCGATTTTGGCCGCTGCCCCAGGTCCATCGTAAGGCATGGCCCTGCCCCTTAGCTTGGGTAAGCGGGTTCAGCTCCTGAAAATTGCCCTTGTCCAACTCTTACACCTCCAGGAGCTTCCTCCACCAGGATCAAATTCCTCACCCCACCCCAGTACCATCTGCTCATAGGGACAGATGGCACCATCTGTCCAATGTTGGGGGTCTCTGCCACACACCTTTCTCCCAACCTCTTGGCCACAACTACAACAAAGTCTTTGCTAATGCTAAGGTGAAATTTGAAGAGAAGGCAGAAAGGGAGCTTCCTCTGTGGCCCAACCAGGCTTAGGCGTAAGATGCAAAACTTCAGGCATAGCTGGTTACAGGAGTTCCAAAATTTGAAGTCAGAAGATAGGGCAAAAAATGTGTGTTTTTTTATTTTATAAGGACAGTAAATGTTGAAGATTTCCACTCCTCCTGGCCTTCCATTCAATCAAGCTGAACTCGCAACAAGCATGGCTGTGTGCACACTGCGATTCTGTACAAGGTGGCGGGGGAGAAGGATTCAACTTCAAGAGCAGCTTTCTTTTGAAACAAAACAAAACCAGACAGGGTTCTAGTCCTCAAGTGCACAGGCAACACAAGCTGAAATCTCAGAACCTCAGTGGGGGGGGATCTAATAGCCCCATTACTCTCACCATAATCAGCAATGCCAGTAAAAGTTGGGGAAGGGGGGGGTGTAGTTAAAACTACGGAACCAATTATTAGATTAGAAGTCAGAGTTTGCTCCATTTACATCGTTTAGACTGCAGGATGCAGTTTTTCTGGGTGCACAAATTTTTAAAATCCTAATTGTATTTAAGAATGCTATACGCACAGCCAAGGCAACAAGAGGCTGATTTTCCAACAGCGCTGCCTTAAAATTGGGTTTTTCCAGCTCTGACCTAAGCAAGTCAGTTTCCCATGCAGCTTCAAAGGGAAAAGCATCCCTTGGAGAACATCTCTGGCTTACGCTGCCAAACAAAGGCCTCTGGCAAAAGCCTCCCCACCTCACCCCACTGATCAGAACCTGCCACCACACCCCCCCAAACCCTGCAAAGGCTGGCCAAGGAAGGGTGCTGTCCTGCTTCCAGGATGGGCTACGGCTTCGACGGCCGCAAAAGGACCACTTAGAGAAGCTGAACGCCACTCCACCGACAGGGGGGGGAAACTACACCAGCTGGGGAGAGATGCTTTCGGAGCTGGGAGGCAGGAGGGGAAAGGCACTTTGAAATAAAAGGCAGAATGTTAACCACAGAACATCTACGCTTAACGGAATACGCTGCTAAGACATTTTGGAAACCAGATCTTCCTCCGCCCTCACAAGGCAACGTGAAGCAAAGGCTCCCCTTTCACACGGCCGACGCAACATTCAGGGAAACGCAACTGCCGAAGATCCGACCGCTTGCCCCTCTTAAGGAGAGAAGGCGGAGAACACAAGAAAAACCCCACTGGGTGATTCCGGAGGTCAGTTTAGTTCAGTGTCCTGCTTTTAACACACCACCTGGGATGCTCACAGGCAGGGCAGTAAGGGAGACAAGCCTCGGTTAAAAAGGCTGGGCTGCTTACTCCAGAACACCACCAACATTGTGACCACAGTATCAGAGTTTAGCTACCAATCCCTTTCTCTCTCTCTTTCTCTCTCTTCCCCCCAACCACCCGAACCGAAACACTCAGAATTCAGCAGCAACCATCTTAACAGTTGCCCAGCAGACTCTAAGAAACAAGCTAGTTTTCTCTGGTGCAAACCAGGCATCACTGGCAGTTCTAGAGAAGCAACGTCGTTTCCAAGAAAGACAGACACCATGAGGACTAAAGTCTTGAACAAATTAACTGATCAACGTGCCCTGTTCCAGAACGGTCACTGGCTCCTCACCAGAAGCAGGGCCAAGAGTAAGGGGGCGGAAGGGGAGGAACAAATGTCTAATTAGCACAACTGACACACACGCACACACCTCCAACAACGAAAAAAGTATTAGTTTATCACCTGACGTGCTACTTGATTTCTTTTTTAAGTATAAGAAACGGATTTTCCTTTTAAAAAAAAATATATCTAATTGGAAACAGCTTTAAAACCTCAGCATCTAGGAGAGAGAGAGAGAAAAATGTTCAAGTACAACAGAGTATTGGTCTGCACTGGAGGCAAAAGAACCGCAAGTTGAATGGAAACAAAACAAAATCGGGGACTGTAGAAATCAGACAAATGTTGAGAAAAGGCATTAGGAGTTTCTCCGAAAGATAGTCTTAAGTTCTGCTTATTACTGAAGGGTTAAAAACACCATAAATAAGAGGCTCTATGCAGCTGTCAAAGTCCACTCCTCTTCATGGGACGCTTCTCAAGTCACTTGGCTTCACTTTCTTAGAAAAGAAAGTGGTATTTCAGTTCTGTAAAGGGAGAAAAGAAAAAAAGCCTTTAAACATATGCTCAGACTCGTCTGCATTCTGCAGTTCAGAGGGAAATCACACACAATAGGAGAGGAACTAGATGTGGGTCCCAAGTGGCTGACTGGAGCTCAAGTTTGGGAGCCAAGAGGGCGAAAGGGGGATGGAGTATTGGACTGAGGTTGGACAGACCCAGATTCAAATCCGCAGCCATAAAGCATGCTGGGTCATCTTGGACCAGTCTCTCTCGCCCTAACTTACCCCACAAAGTTGTTGTGAAGATAGGAGATACCGCCCAGAGAATAGGGAAGATAGAATCTTCCATACCTCATGCTTTTCTCCGTAATACACAGAGAGGGCGCTATAGCAGGGGATTGGGGACTGCAACTCCCATACAGCCCTGACCAAAGGCCATGGATGATGGAAGTTGCATTTCCAGCATCATCTAGGTGGCCACTCCTGTCCTAGAGCTGCCTGAGCTTTGCAGCTTTAAGGACTGCCACGCTAACCTATGTAGAACCTGCTTCAGCTTGAGCCAAATCAATGGCCCACCTCATAATAATAATAATAATAATAATAATAATAATAATTAATAATAATTTATTTACACCCCGCCCATCTGGCTGGGCTTCCCCAGTCATTCTGGGCGGCTTCCAACAAAATATTAAAATACAGTAATACATCAAACATTAAAAGCTTCCCTAAACAGGGCTGCCTTCAGATGTCTTCTAAAAGTTTGGTGGTAGTTTTTCTCTTTGACATCTGGTGGGAGGGCATTCCACAGGGAGGGCGCCACTACCGAGAAGGCCCTCTGCCTGGTTCCCTGTAACTTGGCTTCTCACAGTGAGGGAACCGCCAGAAGGCCCTCGGCGCTGGACCTCAGTGTCCGGGCTGAATGATGGGGGTGGAGACGCTCCTTCAGATATACTGGACTGAGGCCGTTTAGGGCTTTAAAGGTCAGCACCAACACTTTGAATTGTGCTCGGAAACTAAAGATTAGCAACATGTCTTAATGGGTGCCAGCTGGAAGTCGTTCTCAGCCCTGCTCCCAAGATTCTTTCACTGGAGCACGTGAGAAGTGAATCTGGAAATGCAAGGATGTAGTTCGCTTGCAGCCTGCACACACCTGATCCCCATTAATGTGCAACCCTCTGCTAAGCCCCGCCACAACCAGAGTCGGACTTGCCTTCCTCACAAGGAACGCTGCTCATTTCATCTCATCTGAAGCTTTTCTGCTGCTGCATCAGACCAACGTTTTCATAGACTCTCATGGCATTGTCTTCCCTCATCCTGGAGGGAGAAGCAAAGGGGTTTTAAAATCCACTGGAAACAGAGAAGAAACACAAAGACAAGGTTTCCGCTGATGCTGTTTCCGTTTGTTTGTTTGTTTGTTTGTTTGTTTGTTTTTTGCTTGCTTGCTTGCTTGCTTGTTTGCTGGATGGCTGGGTCACTCAGAACAGACTTCGCCAATCGGATCCTCTCTAAATGTTTTGGACCACATCTCCCATGAGCCATGCTGGCTGGCGCTGATGGGAATCATGGTGCAAAACATCTGGAAGGCTCCAGGCACAGAAGAAATGTGCTTTATGTGTCCTAAAGCAAGAAAAGCAGGATTTAAGCTCAGTAAAAAAACTACAATCTGGTGGAACGCTCTGGTGGAACGCTCTGTCGCTAGAGACTAGGGCCCTGCGGGACTTGACATCTTTCCGCAGGGCCTGCAAGACAGAGCTGTTCCACCAGGCCTTTGGCCAGGGCACAGCCTGACTCCCTCCCTCGGCAATCTTCGTGGAGCTCTGGCACAATGATTGCCAGTGGCTTGATTTGAATCAATTTTATAATGAATGATTTTAGAGTGTTGTTTGTGCTGTATTTTTGTACTGTTTTATTGTTGTTAGCTGCCCTGAGCCCGGCTTCGGCTGGGGAGGGCGGGATATAAATAAAATTTATTATTATTATTATTATTATTATTATTATTATTATTATTATTACAAACTTTGCATTTTCCGTATTTTTCGCTCTGTAAGACGCACTTTCCCCCTCCTAAAAAGTAAGGGGAAATGTGTGTGCATCTTATAGAGCGAATGCAGGCTGCACAGCTTTCACTGAAGCCAGGAGAGCAAGAAGGATCAGTGCACACAGATTCCTCTTGCCCTCCTGGTTTCAGGGATAGCCTCCCGAAGCCTCCTCAGTGCAGCGGGAGCGCTCCCACTGTGCTCAGGAGGCTTCGCGTTGCTTTTGCTGAAGCCGAGAGAGCAAGAGAGATTGATCCCTCTCTGCGCAGCGCCCCTTCAGCGAAGCAGGAGGAGAAATGGAAGGGGCTCCGCTTCTCCTGCCGCTTCGCTGAAGGGGCGCTGTGCAGAGAGAGGGAGAGCTGCACAGCGCCTCTTCAGCGAAGCGGGAGGAGAAACGGAGCCCCTTCCATTTCTCCTCCCGCTTTGCTGGAGAGGCGCTGAGCAGAGAGGGAGAGAATATTTTTTTTCTTGTTCTTCTCCTCTAAAACTAGGTGCGTCTTATGGTCGGGTGCGAAAAATACGGTATTTGCTTTTTTAAAAAAGCCTGCAGAGACACAGAAAATCTTTCTGTGATGAGACCATTTGTTTGCAAACTTTTCAAGGCTGAGGCACAGGTGTGGGTGGGTGTCCCCCCCCCCTTTACACTCCCCTTTACATTATAGCTCCAAAAGGTTTGCTTTTCATACAGTGTAAGAGAACCCCTGCCAAATCTTTCCATGTGGATAAAGCCACAGTGCCTCGGCATTTGGGTAACAAGGAAAGGCAGCCTCTTAATGGTGCACAAGGACAGGAATGACCCAGGGGAGCCCACCTAATGCACTTTTGCTTCCAGTGCAATCCTGGGCCTTCCTTCGCATGGATAAGCCCAGAGCAGTGGAAGATGAAGTCCTCCCAGTTGTGAAAACTGCAAATATACGGCCTTTGAGGTGTTAACACCTGAGGAAAACCTTGGAAACAGAACCTGCCCGTTTTTCATCTTAGATGAAAAATTTAATAATAATAATAATAATAATAATAATAATACTGTAATAATAAATGGGCCTATATTGGTTCCTTGTAAACCTTGCTGAAATTTACACTTTGCAATTGAAATGGTATTTTGCCATCCTTTGTTGGAAGTTTCTTCTCATTAATACAGTGGTACCTCAGGTTACAGACACTTCAGGTTACAGACGCTTCAGGTTATAGACTCCGCTAACCCAGAAATAGTACCTCGGGTTAAGAACTTTGCTTCAGGATGAGAACATAAATTGTGCTCCAGCGGCACGGCAGCAGCAGGAGGCCCCATTAGCTAAAGTGGTGCTTCACGTTAAGAACAGTTTCAGGTTAAGAACGGACCTCCGGAATGAATTAAGTACTTAACCCAAGGTACCACTGTATACAGTTGTACCTTGAAAGTCGAATGGAATCCGTTCCGGAAGTCCATTCGACTTCCAAAACGTTTGGAAACCAAGGCTCAGCTTCCAATTGCAGGAAGCCACGTCGGACGTTCCCAAGACTGTTTGCAAAAAGGAACAGTCACTTCCGGGTTTGCGGAGTTCGGGAGCCAAAACGTTCCGAGTTGCAAGGCGTTCAGCTTCCGAGGTACGACTGTATCGCTGTCACAGTCGTGTCGCTTGCCGTTGTATCTGGGGGCTGTGGTGTCGAACTTTGCCCTTGCATGTGATCTTGGAGAGGGAAGGAGATCATCTACTTACTCAGGGCAGGTCGGAGTTGGAGTACAGGGTGGAAGAGGACTCTGGTCTCCACTGGCCTGGTCTGCTAAAGAATATTTAATGTTTGTATATTCGTGGCCTTTTCTCTTACTCTTCTGAAAGGGAGAGAGACAGAGAGCACATGGAGGCAAGGGAGATCACTTATTGATCATATTAGTTTTACTATTAATTACATTTACCAGTTCCTTTTTTTTTTTTACCAAGGTAACTAAAATATACTCACAATAAGTAAACCACAAAAAACAGATGCTAAAACCAGAATACAAAGGAAAATCTGAAAGACCACCCTATTTCTAAAAGGCAAGACTGGAACTTCCCGCCCGCTGGGCCCTTAGCCAAAGCGGCCCCGCTTCAAAGCCCGACTCGAGGTGTTACCTGCTCCTCTTCGATCCGACGCTGTAGCGTTTCGATGTAGTGCTGCACCGCCATGTAAATGAACCGGTACTGGGCCTCCGTCTGCACCATCCCTGACCGCTGGGACCGCACCATTTGGATGGTTTTCGGGACGTCGATGTCACAGTCAACGCCTGGAGGGCAGGGAATAAAAAGGATCAACGGGACGGGGATGCCCAGGCAGGAGAAAACCCTTCCAGCCCCACTCATTCCAGCTGAGGTCAGACCTAAGCTCCCAAGCCGGCAGCAGCTTATGCCAGCAGTGAAATAACTTCCACTTCTGCACTGACGTCCAAAGTTCCTGAAGAGCAGCAATCTAGGCTGGGCAGCATGGGAGTGAGGAGGCAAGAATGGCCTTGCTGGGTCAGAACAAGGACCCACCAAGCCCTACATCCTCTTCTCCACAGTGACCAACCAGAAGAGGCCTCTAGAAAGTGCCTCCAGGACTTGGGGCTCAAGAAGAGACTGCTTCTGGGCCTGGAGGCTCCATTTCATTGTAATTTCATTTGTTTGTAGGCTCCATTTGAAGCAGCTACAGCACCGTATTTTTCGCTCTATAAGACACACCCGACCATAAGACGCACCTAGTTTTAGAGGAGGAAAACAAGGAAAAAACATTTCTCTCCCTCTCTGCTCAGCGCCTCTCCAGGAAAGCGGGAGGAGAAAAGGAAGGGGCTCTGTTTCTCCTCCCACTTCGCTGAAGGGGCGCTGTGCAGCCCTCCCTCTCTGCGCAATGCCCCTTCAGCGAAGTGGCAGGAAAAGCGGAGCCACTTCCATTTCTCCTCCTGCTTCGCTGAAGGGCTGCTGCGCAGAGAGGAAAAGCTGCGCAGCGCCTCTCCAGCGAAGCGAAGCCAGGAGAGCAAGAGGGATTGATCCCTCTTGCTCTCCTGGCTTCAGCGAACGCAATGCACAGCTCAGGAGGCTTCGGGCAGCTATCCCTGAAGCCGGGAGAACAAGAGGGATTGGTGTGCACCGATCCCTTTTACTCTCCTGGCTTCAGCGAAAGCTGCACAGCCTGCATTCGCTCCATAAGACGCACACACATTTCCCCTTACAGTGGTACCTCGGGTTACATATGCTTCAGGTTACATACGCTTCAGGTTACAGACTCCGCAAACCCAGAAATAGTACCTCGGGCTAAGAACTTTGCTTCAGGATGAGAACAGAAATCGTGCTCTGGCGACGCGGTGGCAGCAGGAGGCCCCATTAGCTAAAGTGGTGCTTCAGGTTAAGAACAGTTTTAGGTTAAGAACGGACCTCCAGAACGAATTAAGTTCTTAACCCGAGGTACCACTGTACTTTTTAGGAGGGGAAAGGTGTGTCTTATAGAGCGAAAAATACGGTAAGTGGAACTGCGAAGAATCTGGACAATGGAGGATTCAGGGCAGATAAAAGGAAGTCCTTTCTTATGCAGGGCATAGTTAATCTCTGGAACACAGTTCCACAGGAGGCAGTGATGGCCACCAACCTGAATGGCTTTAAAAGAGGATAGCAGAAATTCATGGAGTAGAAGGGCTATTGGTGGCTACCAGCCATGATGGCTGTGCTCTGTCTTCGTGGCCCATCAGCCCTTGCCGCCAGAAAGCCCACGCTCCCATCTGCTTCAGCATCATACAGCCGTGTTGGCTGGGACTGATGGAAACTGTAACCCACCAGGCAGGCTAACACCACAGCAGTAGGACTCACCTTTCTCTCTGATTATGTCAATGAGAATATCTATCACAATGAATGTTCCGGTCCGGCCGATTCCAGCACTAGGAAGGAGGGGGAAAGAGGGGAAAAACACAGACACGCAACTTATATTTCTGCTTCTTTTGGCTTTGAAAAATGTTGTGCTTAAGAGCAAAGGCATAGCCCAGGGGTCAGCAACCTTTTTCAGCCGTGGGACGGTCCACCATCTCTCAGACCTTGTGGTGGGCCGGACTATATTTTGAGGGGGGAAATGAAGGAATTCCTACGCCCCACAAATAACCCAGAGATGCATTTTAAATAAAAGGATACATTCTACTCATGTAAAAACACCAGGCAGGCCCCACAAATAACCCAGAGATGCATTTTAAATAAAAGGACACATTCTCCTCATCTAAAAACACACTGATTCCCGAACCGTCCACGGGCCAGATTGAGAAGGCGATTGGGCCAGATTCGGCCCACAGCCCTTAGGTTGCCTACCCCTGGCATAGCCCAAGCATCACGGTACCTGCAATGGACCACGACTGGGCCAGCATCCGAGATGTTTTCTTGCTTGTGATGAACCTCTTCTAAGAAATCTAGAACTCCTCCAGGATCACTGGGGACTCCATGGTCAGGCCAGGTTCTGAAGTGATACTGCCAGACTGTTCGTTCGGTGTTGCCCTGCAGAGATGGCACCCAAATATATTTTCCTGCCTTTTAAGGAGCACTTTGGGGGTAGGGGAGGGTGCGCCACTGGAGATGAAGAGGAGTCATCTCAACAGCAGCACCCCAGTTACAGAGGAAGCCCCTCCCTCAGGAGATCAGACTGCCCCCCCATTATATGCATTCCTGGCAAACCAAGGCCTGTTTTCAGAGGAGAGATTCAAGACAGATGAAAGTAAGTCCTTCCTCACACGTTGCATGAACTACGGAACTCACTCCCACAAGAAGCAGCAATGGCCGAAACTTGGAGGGCTTTAAAAGAAAACTGAACCAATTCATGGAGGAGAAGGCTCTCAATGGCGACTATCCCCGATGGCTATGCTTGGCCTCCATCTTTGCTGAAGGAGCATCTCCAACCCCATCGTTCAGCCTGGACACTGAGGTCCAGCTCCGAGTGCCTTCTGGTGGTTCCCACACTGCGAGAAGCAAAGCTACAAGCACTTGTACAACTTTTGCCTGGGCCAACTTTTAAACAACTGCTAAAAACTTTTCTATTCTGTTAGGCCTTTTCAGGCAGTTAAGGATTTCCAACCGTTAGCTGACTTCTGATTTTATCATTTTTATACGCTTTGGGTTTTTGTACTATTGTTACAAACTGCTCTGATTTTTTTTTTAATGAATAGCTGTTTGTAAACAAATAAACATATACGGGACAGAAGCGGGCTCTTCTTTAGGTCTGGCTGCTATCACATCTGAAGAATACGAGCTAGAGGCTGGCCAGAGCTAAAGAAATAACTTCACAGACTTACCTGCCCAACCTTTGAAAGCTTGAGTTCCCGTAACGTGTAATCATGAGCCGCACTCTCTTTGACATTTCGGACGCGCATCACACCGTATTCCTTTAGGGCGTGTTCATCTGGCCAGTATTTTACGCACTTGCTCTGGAAAACAAGACAGGGTGGTGGGCTGCTGGTTTCGTCAATGTCAGCCAACTGAAGTTCTCCGTATGTTTTGGGCTACAAGTCCCATCAGCCCCAGACAGAGAGGCCACGTGATGTGGAGGCTGATGGAAGTAAATCAAATCCACCCTGAGACAAAAGCTCATACCAATAACAAACTTAGTTGGTCTCTAAGGTGCTACTGGAAGGATTTTTAAAATTTTGTTTTGATCTGCTCAGAGGCTGATCAGCATTGCAAGATCCCCTGAGAGGCGTGGGCTCCTTACCTTTCCCCTCTCGACTTCTTTCGTCGTCATAACGATCACGCGCGAGTTCTCCTGGAACACCATCCTCCAGAAGTCGTTGACGGTGTTCTGCAAGCAGCCTTGGGTGGCAATGTAGCTTTTCTTGGGCTTTGCATTGTTGCACTTGGTTTCAAACTCCGGCTGCAAAATAAGAATAATAATTAAGTTATTGAAATACTATATTGTCACTTGTACAACTTGTATACAGTAAGACTGCATACTGTTACAAGCCACTTTTCACCTAAATGGTCGACAAGCAACTTACAGTGGAAAACATATATATAGGCATGAATACATTATTTCATAGAAAATGGGGGGGGTGTCATATAACACAGGCATATCAACAGGTCGGTCACAATCTTCCGGTCGATTGCCTTGCATCCATGGACTTAGTCTCCCCTAAGAAAAGCTCAACAACTTTTGCTCCCCCCCCCAAAAAAAGCTCACAAGTTTGCCTGGCAATGACAATGGGTAGATCGCAGACAGCATTTCAATACAGTGAGCAGATCGCAGTCTCTTGGGAGTTGATCCCCCACCTGTAGCAGTCCAGTCTAAAGAGAAGACTCCCTGGAAAAGACCCTGATGTTGGGAAAGATTGAGGGCACAAGGAGAAGGGGATGACAGAGGACGAGATGGTGAGACAGTGTTCTCGAAGCTACCAGCATGAGTTTGACCAAACTGCAGGAGGCAGTGGAAGACAGGAGTACCTGGCATGCTCTGGTCCACGGGGTCACGAAGAGTTGGACACAACTAAACAACAATAAAATTTTAACTTATCCCAGGATTGGCCCTCCCCTACCCACACCAGACAGGTAATAATGTTGTTGTTGTTGTTTAGCTGTTTAGTCATGTCCGACTCTTCGTGACCCCATGGACCAGAGCACGCCAGGCACTCCCATCTTCCACTGCCTCCCGCAGTTTGGTCAAACTCATGCTGGTAGCTTGGAGAACACTGTCCCACCAACAAGTAATAATGGGGTCCACTAACTATCTGGTAGGGGATGCTCCTCCAGACTCACCCCTCCCCTCAACAGTGAAGATTAAGTCTGCAAGTCTCCCAGAGGCAGGAGAGGGGGGTCCCCACAAATTACCCTTACCATGATAATATTGGCATTTATGTAATCAGAAACAGGCTCATTCGGATCACCGTCATGAAGGACAACTCTGGTATGGTCAACTGGAAGGAGGGAAGGGAAAAACAAAGACACACCTTATTAAACAGCTACAACCAGCAATTGCTAAGTCAGATATTATTTGTCCACTGCTACCCAGCTGGTTGCCTCAGGTGAACCACAGTTGTGCCCGGGCAGCCAGGGAAAAAAGCATTACAGAAGTTTATTCTCTGTGTTAGAGAGAATGTGAGCTGGAAATTTCTCTCCAGGCAAAATGAGCTAATTACACGCCAGATTTCGTGCTAAGTTGAAAACCAGCCTTACCTGTCATGGCTGGCTGAGGTTAGGTGGAATGGGAAAGCAGACTGGAGGAGAAACTGCATCATTTCCTCCTACCTGCCTTCCCATCCCTACTCTAAGCCAGCCTGCGATGGCCATATGTGATAGCCACGCACATCCCTCCCGAAGTTACACTTAGCCAGAACCTTGTTAGTATGAGTCAACAGTCAGTGGTCTTGTAAGATACCAAAAGCTTTCTGGGAAATGATTTATAATGAATTGAAGAAAATGTTTAAAATAACTTTTATTAAAAAACCAGAAGCTTTTCTTTTAGGGATAATCGGTACAGAGTTACCTAAAGACCCAAAAAAAACAGCCCACCCCTGTTTATGTATGCTACTACCGCAGCCAGGATCATTTATGCTCAGAGATGGAAAGAAGATTCTGCACCAACCAAGGAGAAATGACAGACTAAATTAATGGACTTTGCAGAAATGGCAAAACTTTAGGGAGCAATAAGAAACCAGGAGAACCAAAAAGCTTTATCAAAGACCGGGGAAAATTTGTGGATTATCTGAAATGTTTTTGTACACATATGTTCATTAGCAGGATTAACTTAAAACCAAGCAGTTGAAATTAATGTTAAAGGAAAACCAGGGAGTAATTAATAATTGGCATAATGAAGGAAATGCAGTGTTACAAATTTTAAAAATATAAGAAACCGCAAAAGGGGTGGGGGGAAGTAAAAAAATACATGTTTATTGGGAAAATATTGGATTTGTATCTTTGTAAAACTTCTTTAAAAAACTGGGGGGGGGGAATATTTTTTTAAAAATATTTATGAGTCAACAGTCTAACAGTTTGGCCTCGTCAGCAGTCTGGCCACAGCATTCTGGACAAGCTGAAGTTTCCATGTACTTTTCAAAGGAAATGTTTGAACACTGCTCGGTTTAAACTTCCATTAACTCCAGCCAGCATGGCCAATGGCCAGGGATGGTGGGAGTTGAGGGCCCCAGCCACATCAGGAGGGAACCAGGCTGAAGAGGGCCTGCCAACGGCTCTCCAGAGTGGCATGGAAAAGGGACTCTCCTGCTAGCAGAGACGCTTTTAACTGGGAGTGCCAGAAACAGAAGGCTGCACATTCTCACCAACAGACAGGAAAGCTCAAAGGTTAACCGGGTGAATCTTACTGGCCAGGAATCTTGGCTTTGAGGAAGAGGCAAGGACAGAGCATTCAGTACTCACAGGGCAAAATATTCTTGTATCTGTTCTTGTTCTTGTTCTCCTGCCGCTGCCCCTCTTTACGGCTGTAGAGGAGTTTGCATTCTTGCTGCTGGAGAGTCTGAACAAAGAAGAAGCAGGAGATCCAAAGAATGTTGCAAAGTGTTTACCGCCCCCCCCACCAGCCCCAGTCCCAAATTTCACCAGCATGTGCCCACCCCCACCCATCGTGGGCCAAAGACACAAAGGCAAGTGCCAAAAGAAAGATGCCACTATGAATATCCCAGCGGGGATGAGGGTGGACCCTGATCACAAGAGCCTTGTAAGCAGCAGCTGGATAACCATGGCAGTGAACTGACACTGAGCATTTTATAGAATTCCACGGAGGCCGATGACAAACCAAAGTCTTACGAGAAAGGATGATGTTCATGTTTTGCAAAGCAGCCCGTATTCCAAACCAGCAGAACACAGGGCACCAAGGATGAAAGTTTCACACTGTGTATAGTTAAGCTGCGGCACTCGCTCCCCCAGGAGGCACTGACGGGCACCAAGTGGGATCACTTTAAATGAGGACTGGACAAATGGACAGTGAAGGCGGCTATCAATGGCTACTAGTCATGATGGTTTCAATCTGCCTGCATGGTCGGAGGCAGTAACGCTTGTGAATACCAGCTGCTGGAAACCAAGGGAGGGGAAGTGCTCCTGTGCTTGGTCCCACTTGCCAGTTTCCCATTAAGGCAGCTGTTTGCCACAGTGAGAACAGGATGCTGGACTAGGTGGACCTTTGGCCTGATCAAGTAGATTCTGTTTACAGTGTAGTAGTAGTAGTAATAATTCATATCCCACCCATCTGGCCGGGCTTCCCCAGCCACTCTGGGTGGCTCCCAACAGAACACTAAAAACAGAATAAAACTTCAAACATTAAAAACTTTCCCTAAACAGGGGTACCTTCAGATGTCTTCTAAAAGTCCGATAGTTGTTTATTTCCTTGACATCTGATGGGAGGGCATTCCACAGGGCGGGTGCCACCACCGAGAAGGCCCTCTGCCTGGTTCCCTGTAACCTGGCTTCTCGCAGTGAGGGAACCAGCAGAAGGCCCTCGGAGCTGGACCACAGTGTCTGGGCTGAACGATGGGGGTGGAGACGCTCCTTCAGGTATACTGGGCCAAGGCCATTTTGGGTTTTAAAGATCAGCACCAACACTTTGAATCGTGCTCGGAAACATACTGGGAGCCAATGTAGGTCTTTCAAGACCGGTGTTATGTGGTCTCGGCAGCCATATATCTTGCTTCAGGAAGAGCTGTTGCTCACAAGCCCTCACAGGCAGATAGCCAAGTGCTTTGCCAATGGCCTTGAAACTGCTGTGGCCCTGGGGAAGATTCTGGCTGGGGTTGGAGGAGGGCACCAGAGAGCCGACCAGGCAGCAGACGGCGAGTGCAGGGTCCTCCAGACCTGTGGCAGGGAAGTCTGGATCTAACAGCCCTTTGGGGTAGTTAGCAATGCAGAGAGCTACTGTGGAATGCCCTCCCATCAGATGTCAAGGAAATAAACAACTATCGGACTTTTAGAAGACAGCTGAAGGCAGCCTTGTTTAGGGAAGTTTTTAATGTTTGATGTTTTATCATGTTTTTAATATTCTGTTGGGAGCCTCCCAACATTATTAGGGGTGGGGGAGTCCTGCTCCCCAACCAAGGACATCTTAGGTTCCAGCTCGAGGCAGGGCTGAACACAGGGCACCAAGCTCATCCCGTTGCGGGGATTCAAACCGCCAACCTTCTGATCGGCAAGCCCTAGGCTCTGTGGTTTAGACCACAGCACCACCTGCGTCCCCTGGCTTGTCTCCTTAACCAGGTTTAAAAACAAGGTGCTTTTTTGGTCACAGAAAACCAAAATGCCTAGTGGGTCTCTCAAGCTGGGCAATAGCCACTGAGTCCTTAGGAAGAAGAACCCAGAGAAATCCATCGGTGCCATGGCTCCCTCTAGTGGTGCCACAGCGATGCTATGGAAAGCTCTTACCTTTCCACCAACAAACCAGCAACCTCACTCAGAGGCAAACAAAGCCTGGGGAGGCAAAGTTCGTTCCTCAGAAGTGCCTAAACTCTAAGAGCAACTCACAACCATTGTTCCGAATTGCATTGAGAGACTTAACATGCACAAGAAACAGGCTGTAGCCCAAGCAACGAGCTGGTAAGCTCAAATCAATATGCGACATCACAGATGCACGCAAAACAGCTCCACACTCACTGCACTTTTATTTAAAAAGAGTCAATGGCTAGATCAGGCCCATGGCCCTTCTAGTCTAGCATCCTCTTCCCATGGTGGCCAACCAGTTGCCCCAATGGAAAACCCTCAAGCAAGATTCAAGCACAACAGCCCTCTCCCCTCCTGTGGTTTCCAGCAACTGGCATTCAGAAGCACTTACGGACTCCGACCATGGAGGCAGATGACCCCGCTTACCTCAAATTCTTCCCAGAAGCCTTGTTTGACTTTGTCGGTGGTCTCTGCCAGCTTGCTCAGTTCTTTGACACGGCTCTCGATCTCTGCCGCATTGATGCGGGTGGTGTTGAGGGGCTGTGGAGGAAGAAGGAGAGGCAGGTGAGCATAGACGTTTTTGTGTATAGGCACCATCCCTGGGAGGGACGCAGGTGGCGCTGTGGGTTAAACCACAGAGCCTAGGACTTGCCGATCAGAAGGTTGGTGGTTCGAATCCCTGCAACGGGGTGAGCTCCCATTGCTTGGTCCCAGCTCCTGCCAACCTAGCAGTTCGAAAGCACGTCAAAGTGCAAGTAGATAAATAGGTACCACTCCGGCGGGAAGGTAAACGGTGTTTCTGTGCGCTGCTCTGGTGCGCCAGAAGCGGCTTAGTCATGGTGGCCACATGACCCGGAAGCTGCACGCCGGCTCCCTCGGCCAATAAAGCGAGATGATCGCTGCAACCCCAGAGTCAGTCACGACTGGTCCTAATGGTCAGGGCTCCCTTTACCTTTACTTTACCATCCCTGGGACAGAGCCCCCATGTAAGATCCATTCATAATGTATGGAAAATGTTCATGCGCTCCAAATGATGCACCTATTTCCAAGAGTTTGGATTCAAGACCCATTCATCCAGTTTGGGGGCTGTAAGCAAAGTTTTTTGAGGGGGGGCATGGTGGCACCTGGCCCTTGCATTGACTTCCAAAGCGGCCCTTATAGCCCTTTCTCCAAAGTCAAGATCAGGGCAACGAGGGGGGAAACATACATTTAGAAGAGCATGTTCTGTGAATGTAAAAAACTAAGTTTCAACTGATACTGTGCTCTGAAAGGCACCAGCCATCAAACGCCAGGGATTGAACCTGGGACCTTCTGCTTGCAAAGCAATGCCCTGCCGAGGATTGGAAGCCTGGAGAGGGAAGGGATCCACATGGAAGGGCTCAATCTGCAAACAAGAGCACACAGACACACACACACACCAGGGCCATTGCAGAGGACTGGAGCCCATCCCTCTCCAAAATGCTCATTACCAGGAGCTTTTCTTCTCACCTGCTTCAGTTGAAGGACTGTCCCCAGGGTTTCCACCATGGGGTTCTTCTTGTAATGCTCCACAAGGTCTGTCAAGGAATCAAATCTCTCCCCTCCACCAACGTCGTACTTCATATCCTTGGAAGGAAAGGAGAAGAGACAGGCGCTAGTTAGCTATGCACGCGGGTGCCCCGTATTTGCATAATTTATTCTAGGCCAGTCACTTTTAGAAATTATTTTCCATCTATCAAGAAAATCAATTCAGGCTGCATAAATCTGCATATGACTAAAACCCCAGCCTCAGCACACACCAAAAAGCACATTTTTATTCTTTCAAGATGTCGTCTTAGGAGGAGGATTTCTCTTTCTCTTTCCTTTTATCTTCATTATTCTTTCTTTCTTTCTCTTTTGTTTTCCTTGGTCTCCTCTGTTCTAGGTCTTTATTGGGATTATACAGACACAAAGGTGATGGATGGTCAGCGAAGGACTCTGGGTGAAAGATCTCCCAGGGAGGGAGGTTCAGAGAGGAAATAAAAAATTCCCATGTGAAAGCTGCGAGGGTCCACCCTTTCTGTGTGAGACAAGAACGAAGAGCTACCTTCGAGACAGGACTCTGCATTTTCTTTTCTTTAGCTGTTTTTATTTAGATTAACTTGTTTTTGATTGTCTTGTATTACAAAAAATAATAATAAAAAAAATGGGGGGGGGGAATACAGTAAAAAAAATCCTCCACTACAGTCAAACCTCGGTTGTCAAACGTAATCCATTCTGGAAGACCGTTCGACTTCCGAAACATTCAACAACCGAGGCGTGGCTTTCCGATTGGCTGCAAGAGCTTCTTGCACTCAAGCGGAAGCCGTGTTCGACGTTCGGGTTCTGAAAAACGTTCGAAAACCGGAACACTTACATCTGGGTTTTCAGCGTTCGGGAGCTGAAACGTTCCAAAACAGAGGCGTTCAGGAATCGAGGTTTGACTGCAATTAGATGCAGAGAACCAGAATGCAAACTTTCCACCTCCATTAAAGCACACCCAGAAATTGCTCCAGCAATTTCCTCCTCCAGGCTTACAGCTTCTTTGCCTCACCCACATCCTCATTCCTTTACCTGGCACCGGATCATGACATGCGTCACTTTGGACTTCCCATCGTTGCTCTCTCCTTTATCGTCCCCCGTCCGAACGGAAAGGACAAAGTCTCCCGGGTGGCTCTGGCTCTCGCGGACAAGAAAACTCCCATGTTTCCCTTTTTCTGTCAACAGCTTCTCCGCTTCTTTTCCAGAAAGATGACCATGAAACCACCTTTGGAAAGGCAGCAAAATGAGGTGAGTCGCATCGGGCCAACACACTAGTTGTCTGCACTCAGCCAGTGGGATAGAAAAGCTAGGCGCCAAATGGCTTCTAGGACCTGGGTTGCGGGCGCCAAAACAGAATGTCTAGTCACCACTGGGGGTTGGGGGAGAGATGCAATTCACATAAGTGACACAGTTTTAGCAGAAATTGTTAATGCATGCTTAATTTGGTGTTTACAATAAAAATATTGGTACCACAGTTCAGTTTTCAAAACACTTGATTCTTTATTGCTAAACTCCTTAATATATTGTCTATCCTTAACATATACTTCGAAGCTTCAAATCACATACATTTCAGTAATCCTTGAGCGTCGGCCAAGCACTAAAAAAATGGCACCCAGACTTTTGGAGGTGCTCGAAATGGAGATTCTTTAGGCGCAAAATGCGCCTGGCGCCCTGCTAATTTCGAACCCTGCACTCAGCAACTGTTCCACAAACAGGTGTGATGTAGGGGTCAAAGCAGAGCGCCAAAATTTATGATACCTGATGCACAAGCCTTTTAAATATACATTTCTTTTGAAAAGTGGTCGCTGAAACTGGAAGGCACACTTCACTCTTATGTAACACCTCTGTCCAGAGATCTGCACCAGTTGCCGATTTGTTACCAGGCCAAGTTCAATGTGTTGCTATTAATATACAAAACCATTAACAACTTGGGACCCATTTACGTGCCAGATGGACTTACTCCACATAGGCCCACTACACTGCTTCAATCTGCAGAACTGGCCCTGGCACAGGTGCCACATAATACTCACTCTGAATTTGTAAGAAAGCAATCTTTTAGTGTGTTGGCACCTACACTTTGGAACTCCCTGCCTGTTGACTTCAGGCAGCCACCTTTGCTGTACTCCTTTCAGCACCTGCCAAAAATGTTTTTAGGCAAGCCTATTCACATAAATACCATATTTTTCGCTCTATAGGAGGCACCCGACCATAAGACGCACCTAGTTTTAGAGGGGGAGAACAAGGAAAAAAAAATATTTCCCTCTCTGCGCAGCGCCCCTTCAGCAAAGCGGCAGGAGAAACAGAGCCCCTTCCATTTCTCCTCCCGCTTCGCTGAAGGGGTGCTGCACAGAGAGGGAAAGCTGCACAGCGCCTCTCCAGCGAAGCGAAGCCAGGAGAGCAGGAGGGGTCCCGCTGTGCTCCGGAGGCTTCGTGTTGCTTTCGCTGAAGCCATGGGGCCTGCATTCGCTCCATAAGACGCACACACAATTCCCCTTAATTTTTGGAGGGGGAAAAGTGTGTCTTATAGAGTGAAAAATACGGTATAATGCGGACACTTGTTTTAATCAGTTTTCTGTTTATCACTGATTTTATTTTTTTAAATGTTTTAAATAGTTGATTTTAACTGTTTTTACTGATAATTTTATTCTCTTTTCCTTCTTGCAAGTCACAATCAAGCGGTACATAAATTTTAGGAAACAGCTAAATTACAGTAAGCTTAGCCTTATAAAGCTGTTGGCAGGCTTGGTTCACCAGTAGGCCTGACTCAGGGAAGCCAGGCCTCTTTTCACCTAGACCATTAATGCTAACACTGGCCACACCCAGAACTTGGAGCGGCTACCTTGATGCCAGGGGCATACGAAGTGGGGGGCGGATGGGGCAATCCATCCCGGGTACCATGGGGGGGACACAAGATGGCCCCTGCCTCCCCCCAGCTGCAGAGTGGCCACAAGCGTGCGGCGTCCGTACAGGCTGCCTCTCGCATGGCGACCGTACATACGGGATGTTGCACATGCACAGTCCGTATGGGATGCCACTTGCACGGTCGCAATGCAAGCGGCACGACTGAGCATGTGCGGCATCCCGTACGGAGTGTGCACGCACAGGATGCCGCATGTGCGCAGTCCGTATGGGATGCCACACATGCGCGCTCCTTACGGGCTGCCCTGCCCCGGGTGCCGGAGAGGGTTCCTCCGCCACTGCTTGGCGCCACCACCATCGTCATGCCCTATCACCAGGAAATCATCCTGTTTGGTGCCCAGCCGCCTCCTCGCACAACTCCCGGCTTTCTCACCTTTCAGACGTGGGGTCAGCACAGTTGAGTGGATACTTCAGCTCGATCACGTCGCCGTTCTTCTCCTTGAGCTGCCCGTGATGTTCCATGTAATACTGCACCAGCTCTGCCAAGGTGGCAAACTTTTCCCCTCCATAGAGGTCGTAGTAGTCGCCTGTATTCTGGATCTTGATGTGGGTGACTGCTCCATTCCGCCTGGTTGAGACAGCAAGAAAGCCGACTTACACGAATGCATATATGATCACACGGAGCTGCCTTGTATCAAGTCAGACCCAACTGTCCCCGTCAGGGCCGGCCTTGGATGTGGGTGAGCAGGTGGCCGCTTGGGGCACCGAGCTGAGCTCGGTGCCTGTGTTTTCTGCTTTTGTTTTTAAATGTATTGCCTGCAGTGAGCAAGAGTGGCAAAAAGCAAGTGTCTTTAACCTTCTCCCAAGGTTCTACAGGTTTTTTGGGTACTAACAACAAAGGTGATTCTCCTGCAATTAGTGTTCAAGTATGTTCATAGGGACGCGGGTGGCGCTGTGGGTTAAACCACAGAGCCTAGGGCTTGCCGATCAGAAGGTCGGCGGTTCGAATCCCCGCGACGAGGTGAGCTCCCGTTGCTCGGTCCCTGCTCCTGCCAACCTAGCAGTTCAAAAGCACATCAAAGTGCAAGTAGATAAATCAGTACTGCTCCGGCGGGAAGGTAAACGGCGCTTCCGTGCGCTGCTCTGGTTCGCCAGAAGCAGCTTAGTCATGCTGGCAACAGGACCCGGAAGCTGTATGCTGGCTCCCTCGGCCAATAAAGCAAGATGAGCGCCGCAACCCCAGAGTCAGCCACGACTGGACCTAATGGTCAGGGGGTCCCTTTACCTTTATGTTCATAGAATGAAAACAAAAATTGTAGAGTTGAAAGGGACCTCGAGGGTCATCTAGTCCGACCCCCTGCAATGAAGGAATCCAGCTAAAGAATCCCTGAGAAGGTGGCCATCTGACCTCTGCTTTAAAATCTCCAAGGAAGGAGAGTCCACAACTTTCCAAGGGAGTCTGTTCCACTGTTTAACTGTTCTTACTGTCAAAAAGTCATTCCTGATGTTTAGTCGGATGCTGATGGGAAGGGGAATCCAGCCACACTGGGAAGGCTGCAGGTTTCCCACCCCTTATCTAAATTATCTGATTGGCAGCGGCTCTCCAAGGCCTCTGATCTCAGGCCAGGCTCCCTCCTCCCGCTTCGCTGCCCTCTTCAGAAACTGGGCTTCTCAACCTCCAAAGGGAGAGAGGAAAGGGGTTGCTGGTTCAGTACACAATGAAACTATGGCTATATTTGCATACATATACTCTAGGCCAATCACCTGATTAAAGAGGTCTTAGTAAGGTTGTCAAATTGAAATCGAAAGGGACTGACCCTAGGATCTCCTGCATTCAAAATTCTCTCTCATAATTGACTCACCGAACTGAAAGGGTGAAGTCCCCAGGGTTGCTCTTGCTGGGCCGGGCCAGAAAGCTGCCATCTACTCCTCGTGTCAGCAGGAGGTTCTCTGCCTCCACTCCGGTAATATTTGGGTGAAACCATCTAAAAATAGAAAGAATGGTGGGTGGTGATATAAATAGGAAGGAATGTAAGCTCTTTTTATATGCAGTAACAGCAGCAAGAATATTATTGGCCCAAAAATGGAAGCAAGAAGAGTTACTGACGATTGAAGAACGGAGGATGAAGTTAATGGACTATGCAGAATTAGATAAACTAACAGGAAGGATTCGAAACGGGCGAGACCAGAAGTTCACGGAAGACTGGAGTAAATTTACGGACTATTTGAAAAGTAATTGTGAAGAACAGACGACGTTTGTAGGGTTGCAAGTTTTGTGAGGAGTATTATTAGAAGTATTGTAAAAATGGATAAGGGGGAGGATGATTTGTTAAGAGATGTAAAGGCAATATAAAGTTAAGAAATGCATAAGAAGTGGTTAAAACGGTGGATCATCAGAGGTGCTGATGGAAGTCCAAAAATATTGTATTAGTGATAAGTTTTGTGGCACATTTTATAATTTATATGTTAAAATTAATAAAAAATACTATTAAAAAAATAAAAAAGAGAAAGAATGGGGTCGTCCCCCCCCCCGCAGCAACAAAAAAGCCATGTTTTAGCAATCTAAGTCATTAGCAAAACCGAACAAATCCTCATAAGCTACTAGTCCTCTTAAAACAAAAACATATTCTTTACACATTGAATATGCTTGTGGCCCATCTGGTTCAATATTGTCTACACTGACCGGCAGCAGTGCTCCAGCATTCCACACCAGAGCCTTTCCCAGCCCTACCTGAGACGCCAGGGATTGAACCAAGGTGCTACTACATGCAAAGCATTGTGCTGCCACCGCAGAGTAGCCCTTCCTTTACTTTTGTGTCATCCATGGCGCGGTGAAGGGACACGGGTGGTGCTGTGGGTTAAACCACAGAGCCTAGGACTTGCCGATCAGAAGGTCGGCGGTTCAAATCCCTGTGACGGGGTGAGCTCCCGTTGCTTGGTCCCTGCTCCTGCCAACCTAGCAGTTCGAAAGCACGTCAAAGTGCAAGTAGATCAATAGGTACCGCTCCAGCGGGAAGGTAAACAGCGTTTCTGTGCGCTGCTCTGGTTTGCCAGAAGCGGCTTAGTCATGCTGGCCACATGACCCCGAAGCTGTACGCCGGCTCCCTCGGCCAATAAAGCGAGATGAGCGCCGCAACCCCAGAGTCGGCCACAACTGGACCTAATGGTCAGGGGTCCCTTTACCTACGGCGTGCTGATAACCTGAAAGGAAAGAGAACCAGCCCACTTGCCAATTACAGACGCTCCCCTGCAGGTAGCACCTGATCACCACAGGCGAGCAGCTATTTGCATGCCTGAGTAAAGTAAATGAAATAGCAAGACTATGCAGGGCAAAATCTCCCTTCTCTCTCTCTAAGTTATAACACTTTCATTTGTGGGAGGAGTCCCATGAAAAGGATTTCCATTGCCAACCGAGACTTCAAACAGAGTAAGACAAACCAACAGGGAAGGTACAACCTCATGCTTCACAAATGCAGCCGTGAAAGCTGATGGGGAATCCACTCCTGCCTTTAGAAGGTTCGGCTCCAAAGGATTCCTCTGAAGTGTTGAGCTGGAAGACTTTGCAGAGACTCAACGCCATCCCAGCCTGGGAATACCTTGCAAATGCCCTCCATATATCCTCTTGGTCTTAGCCACCCACAACCATCCTTTCCCGTGACTAATATAGCACCTTGCCTCCACGCAAACAGCACCTTTCACCCAGCGTTTGCCGCCTATGCTGTCAGTGCTGTCTGACTTATTTTTAGAAATACGGCTAACTTGAGCCAATATTTTGGCTTAGGCTGCACTTCCCACCCTGGGGCAAAAACTCAAGATTCCTGAAAAGCCTAATGAGTTATTATCATTGGTAATACCAAAGTATTTGTGCAGTGCTTAGAGCAGGCTTCTTCAACCTCAGCCCTCCAGATGTTTTGAGACTACAGTTCCCATCATCCTTGACCACTGGTCCTGCTAGCTAGGGATCAATTGTAGGCCAAAAACATCTGGAGGGATGAGGTCGAGGAAGCCTGGCTTAGAGCAACAGAACAAAGCGCCAGGTCCCTGCCCCGATGAACTTACAATCTAGATTTAGACTTTGGGAGTGGGGATGGCCAGCAAGAACCCTGGTTAAAAAAAAAAAAATACTACCAAGAAATTCATGCAAATCGAATCGCACAGGGAACTCTACACTAGTTATGTGTGCTCCCCGGTTATTCTCTCTTCCTTTCTACCCCACTTGTCTTGGGCTTCCACCAGTTCAGTGGAATTGCTTCAGATTTAAAACCAAACCACGGTTTCTCTGATTTTTGAACCAGCACCATCTGGGCAGGGATGACTTGTAAACCAGGATCTGAAGCCACAGCCCCCGAAGTTGGCTTGCAGTCCTTTGGGCCAAGGTGTGGTATAGCATTACAGTGGTACCTGGGGTTACATACGCTTCGGGTTACATACGCTTCAGGTTGCACACTCCACTAACCCAGAAATAATGCTTCAGGTTAAGAACTTTGCTTCAGGATAAGAACAGAAATCGTGCTCCGGCGGCACAGCGGCAGCAGCAGGAGGCCCCATTAGCTAAAGTGGTGCTTCAGGTTAAGAACAGTTTCAGTTTAAGAACGGACCTCCAGAACGAATTAAGTACTTAACCCGAGGTACCACTGTAATCTAAACTGTCAATCCATGGTTTGAAATGTTCCACCCTCAGCAGCTGATATTTGTAACAGGATCCAGGGATCCTTGACAGTGGATCTTGGACTTTTCATGGGGAAAAGAAATGAATGATTCTGAGACCGTGACTTGAAGCAAATAACAGAAAGTGGAGAAGACAGATGTTAGCGTGGATCAAATGATTTAAACACTCCTCTTTTTTATGTAACTGGCAGATGTAAAATCGGAAGTTTTGTTTTTGTATCTTTCTCAAATGTTTCTTTTTCTTTTGTCTTTTAAAGCTTATTTTCTTTCTCTTTCCTCTCTTCTTATTATCCATTTCCTTTATTTTCTTCTTTCTTTAGAGTCCTATGTCTGAGGCCTTTATTAAGGTTCTAATTTGTATACTCATGGGGGTGGCAGATAGCTGATGGAGGGCCCTGGATGAGAGACAGGAAAATGACGGCCTCCCAGGGTGAGACGCTGGGAGGAGAAAGGAAAGCTTTCAGGTAAGAACTTCTGTGGGCAGTAAGGGCTAAGAATTACTCTTAAGAGAGGACTTTTTTGTATTTTTTGTAGCTGCTATTTTACTGTTTTATTGGGGGAGATAATAAAAACCTCATTAAAGAAAAGGATCCAGAGATTCTCATATAACGAAGAGCGAAACTATTCAAGCCATTTGGACCACAAACCATAGCTTAGAATCAATCATTATTATTTGTTTGTTAATTTATTTATAGCATTTCTATACCACCCTTTACGGGACGCGGGTGGCGCTGTGGGTTAAACCACAGAGCCTAGGACTTGCTGATCAGAAGGTCGGCGGTTCGAATCCCCGCGACGGGGTGAGCTCCCGTTGCTCGGTCCCTGCTCCTGCCAACCTAGCAGTTCGAAAGCATGTCAAAGTGCAAGTAGATAAATAGGTACCACTCTGGCGGGAAGGTAAACGGCTTTTCCGTGTGCTGCTCTGGTTCGTCAGAAGTGGCTTAGCCATGCTGGCCACATGACCCGGAAGCTGTACGCCGGCTCCCTTGGCCAATAAAGCAAGATGAGCGCCTCAACCCCAGAGTTGGCTACGACTGGACCTAATGGTCAGGGGTCCCCTTTACCTTTTTATCCCACCCTTTAGGCAGAAAGGTTCTCAGGGCGGCTTTCAAAAATCAAGTGTGAACCATGGGTAGCACAAACTGTGGTTGGAAATTAATTTGAACTGGTCAAAACCACATTCCATAAAACCTCATCAGACATTCCTTGATGAAAAAAAGGAATCAGCTTCAGCTTGCCCATCACAACCAATCTACCAATGCTCAGCATTTGCCAACCTGGACTACAACTGCCACCAGGCTGACGGGAGGGCACCAGGTTAGGAAAGGCTTCTCTATATGAACCACTGAACATGCACCTCGGAAATTCCCCATCATCCTCTATGGCCTTCAAGACTTCTGATAGACAAATGTTCTTCAGCAGGCAAGTTGATGCAAATGGGGCTCCACTGCAGGTGGAGGATGACCATTCAAGACTAAGTGAGTCTTTGGCTTCAGGAAGGGAGGAGGCTAGAGCTGTGAGGGGCAGGGGGCAGCTTGAAAATCACTTCTCACCATTCCCCACACTGCCCATTCTTTTTCAATACCTCTTTTCCTCTGACCTTCTACCACCCACCATCACAGCCCACCAGCAGCATTTTTCCATTTCACAGATTATGAAATGCAAGCTAACAGCACCTGGCAAAATCTTAATGGCTGCCACAGGATTTTGTGGGGGTTTGGCTGTGGGATTTAAAGGAGCCATTTTGAAAACCTGAAGCAGAGACCATAAAAAGCCCCAGACTCAACCCATCTAATGGAACCCAGAGGAAGAATGGGAGTTCCGGCAGTCACTGGCCGAGGTGGCTGCTGTATTTGTAACTTTTGTCCCAAGGCTATCTGGGGCTCCAGGTATATTTGGCTCAAAGTGGGAAGCGGCATTTTGTCAATGGCCAAAAATAGAAGGATTTGGGGGTGTATCAAGTCAGCCGTAGGCCAACAAGTTATGCCAAGTGGTTCCGGAAATGTGATCGGAACAACAGCACTCAGACGTCAGACACTCATTTAAGGCTGATATACCACCCTGATTCTAGGGTCTGAGGTGGGCTATGCCATTTTACAAATACAGAGAAGAAGAAAATGGTGGCGGGCCTGCAGGAAGCATTTTTTTGAAATTATTTGCTAATGTAATTAAATATATGACAGGTTATACCTCACCTACAATGGGGAATATAAGGAAACACAAAGGGCTCATATCAATAAAACAAAACCAGGAATTAAAAATGAATATGCTTGGCAATGCTGGAGTAGAACTGGTATTTAAAAGGAACTGAGATAACATCCAATCAAAAACTGTGACCAGGAGGGTATGGAATACAAAAATTTTTTAGTAGAGGGAGGTGTTTGAAACGAGCCAGACGTCAGGCACATTTTGCACCTGTCTTTCAACCACTTGCGACCAAGATGCCTGGGCACTGTTCTCATTTGCCCATAAGACTCTAATGGCAGCCCTGAAAGATCAGACCAAAGCTGTTTCTGGTCCATCAACCTACTTCTCGGAGTTGTCAGAAAGATGACCACAAGACAAGGCAGGGCACAAGCACTCTCTCTGTTGTCCCGCAACAACTGACATTCAGGGATAGACTGCCTCTGAACCTGGAGTTTTCACACAGCCATCACTAAAATAATGTGTGGAGAAAGTGTTTATCCAGCCAGCTCTCATAATATGAGAACTTAGGGCTGTCTAATGAGGTCAAAAGTAGGCGCTTCTTCACACA
Source organism: Podarcis siculus (assembly GCA_034642415.1). NCBI lineage: Eukaryota > Metazoa > Chordata > Lepidosauria > Squamata > Lacertidae > Podarcis > Podarcis siculus. The sequence continues at coordinate 257,821 of JAXCMG010000088.1, read as the reverse complement.
TCACATAGTTAAAACTATGACATTCATTACAAGATGTAGTGATGGCTACCAACTTGTATGGCTTTAAAAAGGGTATACAGTGGTACCTCAGGTTACATACGCTTCAGGTTACATACACTTCAGGTTACAGACTCTGCTAACCCAGAAATAGTGCTTCAGGTTAAGAACTTTGCTTCAGGATGAGAACAGAAATCGGGCTCCGGCGGCGCGGCAGCAGCAGGAGGCCCCATTAGCTAAAGTGCTGCTTCAGGTTAAGAACAGTTTCAGGTTAAGTATGGACCTCCGGAACGAATTAAGTACTTAACCTGAGGTACCACTGTAGACAAATTCTTAGAGAATAAGGATATCAAAGAACAGTCAAAATAGCTATGTTCTAATTCCACTGTTGGAGGCAACATGCCTCTGAACACTAAAGGTAAAGGTAAAGGTACCCCTGCCCGTACGGGCCAGTCTTGACAGACTTTGGGGTTGGTGCGCCCATCTCACTCTATAGGCCAGCGCTGTCCGGAGACACTTCCGGGTCACGTGGCCAGCGTGACATCGCTGCTCTGGCGAGCCAGAGCCGCACACGGAAACGCTGTTTACCTTCCCGCTAGTAAGCGGTCCCTATTTATCTACTTGCACCCGGGGGTGCTTTCGAATTGCTAGGTTGGCAGGCGCTGGGACCGAGCAACGGGAGCGCACCCCGCCGCGGGGATTCGAACCGCCGACCTTTCGATCGGCAAGCCCTAGGAGCTGAGGCTTTTACCCACAGCGCCACCCGCGTCCCCTCTGAACACTAGCTGCTGAGAATCACAAGCTGGGAGGATGCTGTTGCACTCAGGCTGTCCAGAAACATCTGACTGGCCACTGCGAGAACAGGATACCTTTGTACAGTAGGAAACATTCCAGCAATACAAAAGTCTGAGTTTTCAACACTCCAATAACAGGCAAGCGAGGGGCACTATGACAGTTCAATGACACATTCCAAATTGTTCAAGGCATCCTGCTGGCCAATATGAGAGTAGGATGCTAGACTAGGTGAGCTTTCTTCTTCAGTTCTTAATTTGCCTAAAATCCCCTTCTACAGCTAGTGGTCACTACCCCATCTTGCAGTGGGACATTTTATTAACACATTTCCACCCTACCTTTTAGGGCTTCTGGGAAATATTGAAAACATCCAGCACAACAATACAGCAAGATACAGATTCAAAGTTTAAAATTCCACAAATTAGTAATGCATTGCACGAAGAAGGATCAAAAACAAAACAGCCAATCACATTACCAAAACAAGAGATCAAAGAACAGCCATAGACATTTAAAGTTGATAGCCATATCTTGCAGTAGGGAGCTTTTCTGCGAAGAAGCAGGGCAGATCTGCACCATGCATTTAAAGCACATCCAACACACATTCAAAACGCATGATTTTCCCCAAAGAATCATGGGAACTGTAGTTTGCTAAGAGGGAAACTTTTGATGTATGGTGTAGTAAAGACAGGTGAAGTGATAAGAGCACACTGAATTATGCAAAAGATGAGAGAGGATGTAGATTCCCAAAGCCACCTTGGAACATGGGTTGCTTGGCTGCCCGTGAACTTTTAAGCCTTGTAAAGCCCCTGGCTTATATGTTCTGGGAACATTGGTGTTCCTGGCCTCCAAAGTCCCCTCCCTCCCTTGCACACAGTCCAGCACAGTCCCCACAAATCTCTGCAGCGAGTCAAGGCTTGGCCAAAGGATCTGGCTGCCGACCCACATCCAGCACACATTCAAAGCAAGCACACCATGTCTTCCCCCGCCCCCAGAAGGAATCCTGGGAGCTGCAAGTCCAAACACACAGAGAGAGCTACAATTCCCAGCACCCTGGGCAACCTACAGTTCCCAGGTTCTTTGGGACTCTCTCATAGGCTTTAAACTTGGCGTTACATGTGCTTTTAAATGCATGGTGTGGAGAGGCAGAGTACGAGCTCGCTCTCTTGGCCAGGCTTGAACTGGGGGCTGTCTTCATTGCAGGGGGAAGGAGCCCCTCTGCTTCCCCGCCCCCCCACCTGCCCCCGTATAGCCTGTCCTGCGGCAAAGGAAAGGCCGCCCCCCACCTCACCCCACCCCACTAAGGACCTGAGGGATTGGGGCTCCCCCCCACCTGTCCCCATGGCAACAGCAGTGGGGAGGGGCCAAGCCCCCTTCCCCCACAGGAAGAGCGGAGGGGCGGGGCCTGCCGTTCTTCCCCGCTCACCTCCTCGAGGTCATCTTTCCGTCTCCGCCTTTCTCACATGGGGCCCCTTCGCCTCACGGGGAGCCCGGCCCGGGAGGTGGGGAGCAGAAACCAACCCGGGCCCGGCCGCATTCAGGGCCTGGGAGGGAGAGCCACACAGAGGAAAGCGTCGCAGCCACTAGCGCGTCACACGCCCGCGACGCGGCGGCGGCGGGTCCCGCCCACAGCGGAGGAAAAGGGACGCCTCCTAGAATGACCATAGAGACAGCCGAGGGCAGAGAGGCACGCAGCCTCGAGTTCTGATATTCATTGGGAAGCAGCCTCTCTTGGCAGAAAGTCTCCACATGGCGCTCTAGACAGCAGCACCTCTATGGTTGGCACCCTTTCCATACTTGGATTGTTGTTGTTTTTCCTTCCTATTTTGCAAATCTGGGTGGTTCGGGTTCCAGCGCCCGATGTGAATGATTTCCAGACTTTATTTGCATGCATGAAAGCTGTAGCAGAATTGCTGCAGCCCGTGCTTTTTGCAATTTGGCTTCACTGCTTGAACTTGTCCTCACACTTATATCTGACTCTAGATTCAGGTAGGTAGCCGTGTTGGTCACACGCAGTCGAAATAAATAAAAAAACTAGAAAATTGTCCAGTAGCACCTTAGAGGCCAACTAAGTTTGTTCTAGGTATAAGCTTTCGTGTGCATGTGTATCTGAAGAAGTGTGCATGCACACGAAAGCTTATACTGTACTGTACTCAGAACAAACTTAGTCTCTAAGGTGCTACTGGACAATTTTTTAGTTTTTTTATTTATTTCGACTATATCTGACTAAGTTCCTAATTTCATACATCTGATAAAATCTACTCTCGATCATGAATACTCAGGCCAATAATAAGTGTATGAGTCTTTAATGTGCTATTTTACAATGTAGGATATGAATATAGTGTAAAATGTATTTTAATAAGTTAGATTTATTACATATATTCCATAATTTACAAAAATAATATTCATCCGTATATCTTCCAGTAATGAACAAAACACAGCCAGCTTTCAACATTCAGTGTTATGTACTGATGTTCTCACCCTGGGCCAGCAGGGGGATACTGTAGATAGTTATGCAAATGAAGGATCGAAAGTGACGTTCAGTGATTGGATAGTTTTAGAAAGTTGTTACAGTAACGTGGTACTGGAGCTCTATATAAGCAGGCTGACTGAGCCCTTCAGTTCAGTTCTATCCTGTCCTGTGAATAAACAAGAGTTGTTTGAAGAATCGCTGTGTCGTCTGATATGTTCACCCACAACTTAACACAGAGAACTGCCAATTTATTACATTTACACCCCACCTTTCTTCCATCATGAAACCCAAAGTAGTGGTTCTCAAGCCGTCAACTATCCAAAACACCAACCAAAAGCTCTTAGACCACACTCTCAGACCTTTGTTATTTATATTGTGTTATGATAAAAGAAGGAAACGTATCATAAAGCATGTTTTATGACAGATGGCTCCTTTTGTAATGTTTGTAATGCTGAATAGGAAAACAGCAAAGACTCTTGTGGAACGCTGAAAACAACCAACTGTGTTATAGTACAGTATAAGACAGTTATGTCCAAAGTCTGTTTCGGAGGCCTAATCTAGTCCGCCAGTGGGTTTAATCCAGCCCCAGTGACAGTTTATTTCCTGGGGTATAATCCTAAAAATACCTCAACAACTTCAATCCTAAAAAAAGATTAACAACTTTGGTAAGCCCTGATGGCCCTTCACTTCATCAAATCTGGCCCTTTTTGAAAAAAGTTTGGACACCACTGGTAGTTTTCATGAACTGCCCCTAGTTCCTTGTGGGAGATTTTCTGCTGCAAGTTCCAAAGATCTCAGAAACACATTCTGCAGTAACTCGGAGCAGGGCTTTAATGTGGCTGTCCCTATTCTTTGGAAGAGCATCCCTGTTGAGATCAAAAGGCACCCTTTATCTACACTTTCCAGAAACTACTGAAGTTTTTTTGTGTTCCAACAGGCTTTGTCAGCTGGATAAATGGGTCTTTACCACAACAGTGGTACTTCGGGTTAAGTACTTAATTCGTTCCAGAGGTCCGTTCTTAACCTGAAACTGTTCTTAACCTGAAGCACCACTTTAGCTAATGGGGCCTGCTGCCACTGCCCACCGGAACACGATTTATGTTCTCATCCTGAAGCAAAGTTCTTAACCCGAGGTACCATTTCTGGGTTAGCGGAGTCTGGAAACTGAAGCGTATGTAACCTGAAGCGTATGTAACCCAAGTACCACTGTAGTGTCCACTTGTTTGGATTTTAGTCTGGTTTTAAATGCATTTGCTGTATTTGTGTTTTTAACTGGTTTAATGTGTATATTTATCTTATGTGCAAATCGTCTCTAGACAGTGGTTTAGAAGGCAAGTAATAAATTAATTAGGGACGCGGGTGGCGCTGTGGGTAAAAGCCTCAGCGCCTAGGGCTTGCCGATCGAAAGGTCGGCGGTTCGAATCCCCGCGGCGGGGTGCGCTCCCGTTGCTCGGTCCCAGCGCCTGCCAACCTAGCAGTTCGAAAGCACCCCCGGGTGCAAGTAGACAAATAGGGACCGCTTACTAGCGGGAAGGTAAACGGCGTTTCCGTGTGCGGCTCTGGCTCGCCAGAGCAGCGATGTCACGCTGGCCACGTGACCCGGAAGTGTCTCCGGACAGCGCTGGCCCCCGGCCTATAGAGTGAGATGGGCGCACCAACCCCAGAGTCTGTCAAGACTGGCCCGTACGGGCAGGGGTACCTTTACCTTTACCTTAATAAATTAATTGTAATAATGAAGATGTTGATCCAGTGTACAGCAACCGGGGGAAAGGCAAATTCCTTGCTAAGGATCATTAGGCAAGGAATTGATATCATGCCTATCTATGCTCCTTTCGGAATAGCAGCTACGACCACAAAGTTAGTTAGCATCCCACTGTCTCGGGAGACAATAGTGGAGTGAGCCTTTGGGGCTGAAGTCAAACTGTGGGAAGGTTACAGCACAGTAAACTACATCCCCCAGAGTGCCTTGGGTCGCGCGCGGTGACGTCACGCCCGCTTTCTCTTTAGCGCCGAGGTCCCGGATATTGCCTCTTTTTCCCTTCTCCGAAGGTAAGTATGGCGTCGTGCTGGCGTTTCGCTCCTCAGGCCCGCCGTTATAATCCGCTGCCATCCGCCTTAAAGAGGCACCGAGCGAGGTGCGGGTAGGAGCAGGCTCCTCGGCGGACGTGCGGCGGGCGCTGCGGGGCTGTTTTTCTGGTCGGCGGGGTGGGATTCCCCGGCAACCGCCGCCGGAGTTTTAGGCCGCCGCGGATTCACTCGCTTGGCAGGCCGGTTGCTTGCAGGGGGCTGCCGTATTGCACCGAAGAGGCGCGCGGCTCGGAGGGGGAACACGTGTTGTCACTGTTCTTGGGTGTCTTGCGACGGAGGGGGGGGGAAGCATCTCCGACCCAACAGGTCGTTTGAAAGGTTTTCAACGGGAGGAGCTGCCGGCTTCTTAGTCGCACGATCTTGCAAATGGTTCTCGCCCTCTGGGGATAGTCGTGGCTACGTGGGAAAGACTTAACGCGTGTCTCAGGTGTTTCTCCAGGGTCGCGCTCGGCCCATCCTAATACTGTCTATTCTGGGCCACGATTTCACCAGCCTCGATGTGTGGCATGTTTTGTAGATGGCCCTATATTGGTGCATTAGGTTGGGTCTTTGAGCATGAGAAAAGGGTCGTGTGTTCAAGTCCGACCTGGGAATATCTCTGTAGACCAGTTGGCCAGGAGTTCTTTGTGACTTTTGTCACCTCCTTAAAGCTTCTTTTTTAATAGTCAGCTGACCTCTGATGCCTTATTTATGAAAAGCCTATAGGATGCCAGTCGTGAAGTGGGGATTTTGTCTAAATATAATATTTTTTAACCTTTTGGACCAGTGGGGAAGAGTGTTTCTTGCAGGTTTTCCCATCCAGCAGGTTATTCTTCTGTTCTTATAATTCATTGAGGAGAAGGCTCTCAATGGCTGCTAGCCATGATGGCTATACTCTGCCTCCACAGTTGAAGGCAGCAATGCTCCTAACGCAGGAGGGGAGAGGGCTCTTCTGTTTTGGTCCTGCTTGCAGGCTTCCCACAGGAATGTGGTTGGTCACTTTTAGAACAGGATGGTTCCAGCATGCTCTGTTTATACTCTTTAAACAAGCCTGAAGTCTTCCCTCTCCTCTTTTAGGGGACTAGAGCTGTAATCCTACCTAAGCTTGCTTGGGAAAGCTATCATCAATTACTTTGGTGTTGTTATAAATAAATTTGCATTGGATCTGACTGTATCTAGCATAGACATAAGCTCAGGGGGTAAGCCTCATGTACATAAGCTAACTGAAGTACAGAGTTAAAAGGCCAAAGGGAGACGGTGCAATATATCTAGTGTAGCATAGACACCAGTGGTTTCATGGCCACCATATATTTAATGCACATGGCTTCCCCCCCAAAATTCTGGGAACAAAAGTTTACTCCACAGAGCAAAATTCCCCGCACCCTTAACCAACTACATTTCCCAGGGTTCTTTGGGGGAATTTGTGTGCTTTAAAAGTGTGGTTGTGTACACAGCCAATATTGCAACATAAGTTTTTGTGGACTACAGTCTGCTTCATAATGGATAATTGCCACCACATACACATATGTGTTTGTGTGTGTATCAGAGAATATATCTGAAAGTTAGGATAGCAGGAAGAGGCCTGTTATCATTAAAGAACGTGGTCTTTATTTTAGTTCCATGCTACTACTGTAGCTCATGTTTGAGATTTCAGAATTATTCTTTATCCCAGTGAAGCAATGCTGTATTGATTGTAACTGTTGTGCGGTGTTGAGGGCTAGAAACTTTTTTAAAACAACAAACAAGCTTAAATGTCTTCTTCCATTGTGCGATGCTCCTTTCCTTTTTCTTGCTTACGTTCTGCAAATTGCTAATGTCGATTTCTCTGCTTTCTAGATGGCGGGCGAGAAGAAAGCAAAGAGGGTTCGGAAGGTTCATGCCAGCCGCAACCCAGTGCTGGCCCGGGGAATCGGGAAGTATTCCCGGTCTGCCATGTATGCTCGGAAGGCCATGTACAAGCGCAAGTACAAAGCTCCAGAAACTAAGGTAAACTAGCAATCTTTCAGAGTTCATAGTAGGTAGAGCTGCATAACTTAGAAGCTGCCATTTAACATACAGAATATTTGCTGGCGTGCAGCTTGCTGAAGGCTTTTTAAAAGGGCTAGATAAATTTCATTTTTACCCTGCTGTTCAGTGGAAAAGGAGAAGGAATGAGGAATAAACCCAGCTCAGACACTGGCTCTTATAAGTGTTCTTCCTGGCGTGGGGAGCAAGCCCTCTGCAGCGTTCTCTTTTTTGACCAGTTGTTGGGGCCCTTACTGTGATGTACTTCCTGGGAGGCAGGGTGCACATCCTCCCAGTGGCTCTGGGTCTGATGGCAGATGCCAGAGTTTGCTTTCCTTTAATTCTGCAATTCCTGGGCAACTGATGAGGCTGGATGTTCTTCCGCCTGTGAAGGGAGGAAGAGAGCTTGTAGTTGCACCTCCTGTGGCTGTTGAATGACGTCAGGTTGGCCTCCCTGTAATAATAAATTCATATCTCAACAGCTGTTGGCCATGTTGGTGACATTGAACCTCCACATTTAAAGGCAGTGTACCTCTGAATATCAGGTGCCTGGAACAAGCAAGAGGGGAGGGCTCTGGACTGGGCTCAGCTTTTGTGGACTTATCAGAGGCATCTGGCGGGTGCAGAGCTTCTCTTCTGCATTGTTTTGAAAGCTAGTTTGCAAATATATCTTTAAAGTAGTTTGTGTTTTGTTTTGTCTTCAGATAGAAAAGAAGAAAAGAGAGAAAGAGCCAGCTACTATCACGAAGCCTGTTGGAGGTGATAAGAATGGAGGCAACAGGGTGGTCAAACTTCGCAAAATGGTAAGAACTTGTCTGCAAGCTGGTGCACTGTAGTGGTTAAGGCTTTCAAGTTTGAATATGCCATGTCTGGTCTCAAATTACATCTTTGCTATACACTTGCTGGCTGACCACTTTTCCTCTTCCTGTTGCCACTCCCACGTAGTAAATGGGGAATAAAAAGTAGGTTGCAGCAGAATTTTTTGCAGGGGGAGGTGTCAAGCTACAGGTGCTTGCATGTCATCTATTAAATGCTGCAATTCCCTTATGAATAACTGAGCACAGCAAAAATTAATCAGGCTTGAAAACTCGCTTTGGGGGAGTACATTCTGCCTAGTGGGGGCTGAGTGCAGCCAGGGTACAGAAACAAAAGTTGGTTCTTTCGTTCTTTTTAGGCATAACAGATGACTTAATCTGTGGGTAGGCTGGCTAGTAAAAAAAACCAAAAAATTGCTTTAGACTAGGGTGTTCTCAGTGCTATAGTTCTCTTCAAATAGCTTAATTTTTCCTCTCAAAGAAATTTGGCTGCTTCAATGCTCTGTATGGCAGCTCTGGGCCATGGGTAGATCAGGATCTACAGGTAAATCTCTGGAGAATTTGCAATAGGTTGGCAAGGGCTTTAGGTTCCCAAGTACCCTACTGGACAACAACTGGTACTGAAAGCAAATTCTTTGGCTCAGAATGTGCTAAGAGGCACCCTGTTCTTAAATGGTTATTAATATTATTTTTATAAGACAAAGAACAAAGGTGAATCAAAGGGAGGAGGGATGCAGCAATGTGTATCCACACATAAACAAGCATTTTCCAGCTCACAGTGCTGCTCAAGGCAGACAGATTTAGATACACAGCAATATACTTCTGATTACAAAGAAAGTCAGCTTAGGCATATACAGTTCAATAGATGCTCACTGTCCAGAACTTGCTCTCTTGTGACAGGCTGCACATACAGATACAAGTGCTTCAGCAAGGTTATCGCTCTATTACTTGCTTAACAGTTGGCAGGAGTTTGTCCATCTGGTGTTATAGCATCAATCCCTCTGCAGAAAGCCCTTGGATTCCTTCGTATGTTGTCTTGTCTGTTAGCTTCTACAACAATAGAATGTAGTTCAAAATTATATAGAGGCAACCATGCTTTCTATCCTGTACTGCAGAACTATTTATATCAGGCAGGCACCTTCAGTGGTACTCTTCAGCACCTGCTAAAGAGACATGTTTGTTTATAAAGTTGATATGGGTTTTAATCTATGTTTAGTCTGTTTCACTTTTTGAAGGTCTTAAATTATTTTTAATTTTTTTCTTATAATTTTATTTGCAAACTGCTTTGAAGTATTTTTTAAACAAGCAGTGTGCAAATTTTTATGAAATAAGATACATAAATAGCATACATGCCTAAGATACTTCGGTTCTTCATCCCTTCTATGTTTCCTGTTTTTGATTTTGTTGCTCACTTCGTTTTGTACCTGTTGAAAATCAATAAAATAGTTAACAAAAAATAAATTATAGAGGTGTGCTTGAACCTTAAAGCAGTATTTAGTGCCATATTATTGAAACCTATAGCCTTTTCTCAAAAGAAAGCAATTACAGCAGGGGTCAGCAAGCGTTTTCAGCAGAGGGCCAGTCCACTGTCCCTCAGACCTTGTGGGGGCCCATACTATATTTAGGGGGGGGGGGATGAGCTAATTCCTATGCCCCACAAATCACCCAGAGGTGCATTTTAAATAAAAGGACACATTCTACTCATGTAAAAACACGCTTATTCCCGGACCGTCCGCGGGCCAGATTTAGAAGGCAATTGAGCCGGATCTGGCCCCCAGGCCTTAGTTTGCCTACCCTTGAATTACAGGGTGTGACAAAATTTGTATGTGCCAAATTTGACTGATCTGTGCAGACTCACCAGCTGATAGCCAACTTAGTAATATTGGATCAAGTGTAATTTAAGTCCGACTGAAACCTTCATCTCAACACAGCGCTTGTGAAAACTTCAGTAGAATAGTAGCATAGCCTCTGTTCTTTAATTCTACTTATGTGTCTTTTGTGCCTGAAAGGGGAAGAAGATCCCATGAGCCTGAAACCTGCCCCCTCCCCCTGCTGTGTGCAGGAAGGAGAATAGCATGTTAATAGGAACACATCTGGACTTGACTAATTAGGAATGATACAGTGGCCTGCTGCTGTTGCAGTATGATTGTGTAAAACATGTACCGATGATCACAGGTGGTCTGCATAAATGTTGCTACCTGTAGCAGGTGACACTTGAATCAAAACAACCGCCTGCTTATTCTCTTGTTTAAGCTGTAGGGAGCAGGAAGATTTGTCCCTCGGGGTATTGTCAGACTCTATCTGCCATTAACCCCAAACTGCATGATCAGTGAGTGTTTGCAGTCCAACAGACAGGTGGCAGGCCACACCTGTTGTAAAGTATAAGTGAGAGTAGAATGTTGAAGTTAGGCCATACAGTGTGGTGAATGCTCGCCTAATGTTCTTCCTTTGTAATAAGATACATTCCTACCATGCAAATAAGCTCAAAAACAAATTGAGATTTGTGCAGAGAATTATCATTAAACATTGCATTATCAATTTTCACCATTTCTGTGCAAAGCAGGAAAAGGTCCTTATCTGTGCAGGTGTCCACCTGTCTGATTTTGTGCTCTGTAGGGGTGTTGTCTGTCTTTGCTTTGATATGTTTAAAGATGGGTGAATGGAAAGCTTCGTAAGCAGCTTTCTTTAATTGCATCGGTGCTGTGATGCTTTGCTGGACGAGAACACATTCAGATCTATAGATTTCAGAATTGGTTGCATATGTGCCAGCACTGTATGCTGCTAGACCTTTGGACTGTTGGGCAAACACATGGCTGGGGTTTTTCCACATCAAGCAAGAAGGAGTGCTTGGAAGAAAGGGGGTTCTAAAGTCAAAACTAGACTGCGAAAGCTAATAATTCATCTCCTTTCAGCCAAGGTACTACCCAACAGAAGATGTTCCCCGCAAACTCCTGAGTCATGGCAAAAAGAATTTTGCCCTACACAAGAGGAAGCTGCGGGCTTCAATAACCCCAGGAACTGTTGTGATCCTTCTCACTGGTCGCCACCGAGGCAAGGTAAGGGGAACTCTGTGTATGACCCACAATGCTCTGACCTTATGCTGAGCCATTATCTGCTTCTCTAAAAGAAACCTGCAGTTCATAAACCATGGCTTCAGATTGTGGTTGTTAGCAGTAAGTGAGCCAAAGTTCAGCTATGGGCAGTTTTCAGACATAAGGTTAAACCATAAAGTAAAGGGTCCAGTCGTGGCCGACGCTGGGGTTGCGGTGCTCATCTCGCTTTATTGACCAAGGGAGCTGGCGTACAGCTTCCGGGTCATGTGGCCAGCATGACTAAGCCGCTTCTGGCGAACCAGAGTAGCGCACGGAAACACAGTTTACCTTCCCGCCGGAGCGGTACCTATTTATCTACTTGCACTTTGATATGCTTTTGAACTGCTAGGTTGGCAGGAGCAGGGACTGAGCAACGGGAGCTCACCCTGTCGTGGGGATTCAAACTGCCGACCTTCTGATCGGCAAGTCCTAGGCTCTCTGGTTTAACCCACAGCGCCACCCAGGTTAAACCATAGTTTAGCGTTATTTGCAGGTGATTGGTGTTCCTTCACCCTGCTTACAAACTTCCTCTGTCTTGTTTCTAGCGTGTGGTCTTTCTGAAGCAGCTCGGAAGTGGTCTGTTGCTTGTAACAGGTAAGCTAATCTTACATCGGCAGCTAGGTCCTATAACATTTGCTTTCCTATAATCTGCTCACCTGGATTAACTATTTGATGCATTTTGTATGTTGGGACTCTTAAATAAATTTCATTTCCTTCATTAAAACAAATACAGGGGTGAAAGTAGTGAATATAGTAAGTATACCTCAAATATTACCACAATAGTAAACACATAGAGCTCTCTGACCTATTCAAAGAACTTTGCTAACTAGTTGTAACCCTTACACCAGGCATGGGGGACCTGTCACCCTGCAGATGTTGATGAACTGTGGTTCGCTGGCCATGGACCAAGCTAGCTGTGGCTGGGGGCGGTTCAGAGTCCAGCAACATCTGGAGGACCATGTTATGCAACAGCCCCTAAAAGTGAATCACTATTATCCCACATGATGTGAGTGCAGGGGCCGAGTTTGAGAAAGAGTTCTATTTGGTGACTTCGTGCCAGGGGCAAGGTTCAAACGGGGGATTTCCCATAGCTGTCAACGTTTCCCTTTTTTAAAGGGAATTTTCCTTATTCCGAATAAGATTCCTCGCAAGAAAAGGGAAAAGTTGCCAGCTATGACTTCCTGATTCATAGCTATACACACTTGGGAACAAATTCTGTTGAACTCAGTGGAATGGATATCCAAATAGACTTGTAGCATACTAGTTATCCCTCAGCTACATTTCTTACAGTAAACAAATAATGGAATCCCACTATTGTGTGGTGAATCTTAATGGATTTTACCCCTCATATCCTTTTTTTTTAGCATCAGTCTGCACTGTTTTAGAAAGTACTGTGCAAAAAGCAGTAAATGTCACACCCAAACTTGACAAATGGCACTTCCAGGATTACTTTCAAGACCCAAAGGAACCACACCCCAACAATATCTTGTGCCTCTTCTGAGTTCTATTTCTGTTTCCTTTTTTACCCTGAAAGCCACTCTGGAAGTTCTTGAACTAAGGTGGAGTAGCAGGTACTTGGCAATAAATATGTATTTTATTTTATTTTATTTTTTTTAAAAAGGTGTTTTCCTGTCAATCCCAGGCTGTTCCGCCAGTTTCCTGTGCTGGCTGCATTTTTCTTGAGAGTATAGAATAGCTGGATTCGCTTGTTTTGTTTTTCTTGGGGGTGGGCAGTCAGTTGATTCCTTTGAGCAGAGCAGCAACGTTGTGTCCCACTTGAATGGCAGGAAAACCCATACCAGCCAGGCCTTTTCCTGGTGCCTCAAGGCCACCGTATGTCATTCACTTGTCCTGTGTCTTTCCTGCAGGTCCCCTGACCATCAACCGGGTCCCCCTGCGCAGGGCTCACCAGAAGTTCGTCATTGCCACTTCAACCAAGGTTGACATCTCCAGTGTGAAACTTCCAAAGCACCTCAGCGATCTTTACTTCAAGAAGAAGAGGCTGCGTAAACCCAAACACCAGGAGGGGGAAATTTTTGACACTGAGAAAGAGGTGGGTGTGTTTTCTGGGTGAATGAGATGGGCCAAAGCGTGTGTGTCTCTTGAGCACCCACAATGAAATGCTCTCCGAGTTAGCAATTCTTGGAGAAAAACAGATGTACAGTGGTACCTTGGGTTAAGTACTTAATTTGTTCCGGAAGTCCGTTCTTAACCTGAAACTGTTCTTAACCTGAAGCACCACTTTAGCTAACGGGGCCTCCCACTGCTGCCGCACTGCCGGAGCACGATTTCTGTTCTCATCCTGAAGCAAAGCTCTTAACCCAAGTTACTATTTCTGGGTTAGCAGAGTCTGTAACCTGAAGCGTATGTAACCTGAGGTACCACTGTAGATTTGCAGGCCACAAAATCTTTGTAGTGACTCTTGGGGGGCTGCTGAACAGGAGAAGTGAGTCCAGCATTGTGCATTTGACTGTTGTGCTGGTGTTAGTGTGATATATGCAGTTTTCTCCAGCTTTGGGCCCTTTGCATGTTTTGGATTCCAGCTCCCACTTCCCTGGCTAGCAATTATGGGAGATGTAGTCCAGCAAAATATGGGGGCCTGGCATTAGCACAGTTGGGCTGCGTACCTCCTTCAGAAAAAGACTTGCCTTCCACAAATAAATAGGATCAGATTTTAGGTGCAGATTTTATCCTAAGCTTGCAATAAACAAAATACCTTCTATGGCAGGGGTCAGCAAACTTTTAGCAGGGAGCCGGTCCACTGTCCCTCAGACCTTGTGGGGGGGCCGGACTGTATTTTTTTTGGGGGGGGGAGGAATGAACAAATTCCTATGCCCCACAAATAACCCAGAGATGCATTTTAAATAAAAGCACACATTCTACTCATGTAAAAATGCACTGATTCCTGGACCGTCTGTGGACTGGATTTAGAAGGCGATTGAGCCACATCCAGCCCCCAGGCCTTAGTTTGCCTACCCATGTTCTATGGGGATTCATTGGCTTGCAGAGCTCATGCTCATCTGCTACATTTTATTTTTTTTTACAGAAAAATTAGCCTTTAATCAGATAGCTTGGTCGGGAGGGAGGGCAGCCCAGCACACAAACACCGCTGCTGCCCGTTGTCCTGTGCCCAATTCTTTTTCCTAGACCACGACATACACACAGGTGTGCCGGTACAGGAAATGAGTTTCCCACCATAGATGGGGAAATAGCAGCCTCTGCTGCTGCTCCCCACCCCCAAGGGAGCTTTTGACAAACAGAGGAGTTTCAGAAACATTTTGTGAAATGACATTGGCAAGCGTGTAGAAAGGAGGTTTTCTATTTAAAAAGAATTAAATGTCACCGGGTATATTGAAGTAGTTCTTTGCATCCTGGTCCACAGCAGCAGCCTAGAGGAAGCGGGAGGTGTTGTAGGCCCTGGGGAGGCTCCCTGTTAAAGCAAAGGGCGCTAAAGGGTGAACAAATGATTGACGTGCTGTCCTGCCTTTTCAGAAATACGAGATAACGGAGCGACGCAAGGCGGACCAGAAGCACGTGGACTCCCAGCTCTTGTCCATCATCAAGAAGGTGCCTCAGCTGCGAGGCTATTTGCGTTCGACATTTTCGCTTTCCAATGGCGTTTATCCTCACAAATTGGTTTTCTAAATTGTCTGGAGACACCACAGTAAAGTTTGAAGAAAAAAGAACCCTACAAAATAGTTTTACTGGTCGTAATTCCTTTCTATAGAGTTTAATTCTGCTTTATCTTGACTTAAAACAGCTAACTTTCTGAATACTCTTTTGCGGGGCTGGATGGAGGAAGGTGGGTGGTGTGGCATTTCTTTTTGACAGTTGGTTAGCCAAGCTGTACCAGAAGTTATTTTCCTTAGGTTTTCATTCTCAGTAGACCTACGCTGGGAACCAGCAGTCTCCTTACGGATGGCACTCTTCCCAACTGCCCTCCTTTCATTTAGAAAGGCCTTTTTCAAGTGGGCATGGTCAG
This sequence comes from Podarcis siculus, assembly GCA_034642415.1. Taxonomy (NCBI): domain Eukaryota; kingdom Metazoa; phylum Chordata; class Lepidosauria; order Squamata; family Lacertidae; genus Podarcis; species Podarcis siculus. Next base: position 242,602 of record JAXCMG010000088.1, on the reverse strand, counting down.
AATTCTCACACTCCCATTTCAGTAAACTGAAGGAAAGTCTGCATGGGTGATTCAATAAGGAGCGAGGGAGCTATGGCCTTTGTGGGCTGTGTGCCTACATTTCTCCAAAATTGCAGTTTGAGGCCTGATCCTGAGGGTTTTAACATCACAACCACACACTGCGTCCTTTGCTATTTATACATACATTGTATACATTGCACTTAATTATGGGTTTTTCTTTTGTTTTAATACCTAAACATGATGTAGCATATTGCGGGTAGCTGTAGAGAGTGAGATAACAGCTGGCATAGTTGTTGAAGAATCTTCCTTTGTTATCTATTTGTTCAATAAGGTTTATATGCTGCATGAAGGTAAAGGACCCCTGACAGTTAAGTCCAGTCGCGAATGACTCTGGGGTTGTGGCGCTCATCTTGCTTTACTGGCCGATGAAGCCGGTGTTTGTCCGCAGACAGTTTTTCCGGGTCGTGCGGCTGGCATGACTAAGCCGCTTCTGGCGAAACCAGAGCAACACACGGAAACGCCATTTACCTTCCTGCCGAAGCGGTACCTATTTATCTACTTGCACTTTTGGGGGGTGCTTTCGAACTGCTAGGTTGGCAGGAGCAGGGACTGAGCAACAGGAGCTCACCCCATTGCGGGGTTTTGAACCGCCAACGACCTGATTGGCAAGCCTGAGAGGCTCAGTGGTTTAGACCACCGTGCCACCCGTGTCTACCACAGCGCAACCTTTTAATTGTAGGAAAAAATCTCAAAGGGGATAGACTGATTCTGTGCGATCCTGCTTAGTTTACAAGGCCAGCAGTGTCTTTGTAGCAGATCAAGAAGTGAAGGAGATAAGACTTCACAGCTGAAGTGGAAATCTTTGCACTTCTGTTCACCAGGGGTCTGAATTGTGTAGAGGGAGGGGCTGTACCTGCGAGCTATTAAAATGAGGGCCTTGAGTGGTACACAGTGTTAGTCATACTCAGGGTAGACCCATTGCAGTGGGCCTACTCGGGGTGTGGCTATCACTGAATACTGTCCATTGCCTTTTCTTTTCTCTTCACATCAACTCTTGCCTTCATGCTTTCACCATGTTCCAGCAGTCCAGCTCTTCACCGTAGAACAATATTTAATTGCCAAAGTGTGGCTGGCCACAATTTCTCAATAGAGGGAGCTGGTGTGTGTAGTGTTTTGTTGCAGGTGCACCTTCAAGAAGTAATCTATTAGAACAGGGCAGTCCAACAACTCATACCAAAGCGGGCAGCAAGAATAATTTGACACAGAACCCACAGGCCACACACGGAATTAAATTTCCATATTGTTAATTATAAAGTGTTTGCAGTATAGTTGATATTATTTAATATACATGATGTTGTTGTTTAGTCGTTTAGTCGTGTCCGACTCTTCGTGACCCCATGGACCAGAGCACGCCAGGCACCTCTGTCCTCCACTACCTCCCGCAGTTTGGTCAAACTCATGCTGGTAACCTCGAAAACACTATCCAACCATCTCATCCTCTGTCGTCCCCTTCTCCTTGTGCCCTCCATCTTTCCCAGCATCAGTGTCTTCTCCAGGGAGTCTTCTCTTCTCATGAGGTGGCCAAAGTACTGGAGCCTCAGCTTCACGATCTGTCCTTCCAGTGAGCACTCAGGGCTGATTTCCTTAAGAATGGATGCGTTTGATCTTCTTGCAGTCCATGGGACTCTCAAGAGTCTTCTCCAGCACCATAATTCAAAAGCATCAATTCTTCGGCGATCAGCCTTCTTTATGGTCCAGCTCTCACTTCCATACATCACTACTGGGAAAACCATGGCTTTAACTATACGGACCTTTGTTGGCAAGGTGACGTCTCTACTTCTCAAGATGCTGTCTAGGCCTGTCATTGCCCTTCTCCCAAGAAGCAGGCGTCTTTTAATTTCGTGACTGATGTCACCATCTGCAGTGATCATGGAGCCCAAGAAAGTAAAATCTCTCACTGCCTCCATTTCTTCCCCTTCTATTTGCCAGGAGGTGATGGGCCCAGTGGCCATGATCTTCGTTTTTTTGATGTTGAGCTTCAGACCATATTTTGCGCTCTCCTCTTTCACCCTCATTAAAAGGTTCTTTAATTCCTCCTCACTTTCTGCCATCAAGGTTGTGTCATCTGCATATCTGAGGTTGTTGATATTTCTTCCGGCAATCTTAATTCCAGCTTGGGATTCATCCAGCCCAGCCTTTCGCATGATGTATTCTGCATATAAATTAAATAAGCAGGGGGACAAAATACAATATACATGATATATATATATATATATTTATGTATGTATAACTACATAACTAATAGATTAGATTTAATTAATTAAACAAGTTTAATACACAAACACAGGGTGTGTCACTGGCAGAGAAAGATGCACAGCACAGAAATACAGAAGAACCCAGGATCAGGGTTTGTGAGAGAATCTTGAAATCCCACCTGAGGAAGATCTGAGGTCAGGTATAAAAGCAGCCGTGAAACAATTGCCACCATGTCCCATCTCTCCCACTCAGTTGCAGTCCAGCCTACCTCTCTCCTTTCCCATCCTGGAGAGGATGGAGGGAAGAGGCAGAAAGTCACAGATCCAAGATCCCCTTTCCTTACCAATATATGTGTGGTTTGGATTTGAGACATTAGAATTGGGGATCTTAAAAATCTCCCCCTTGCCAATCTAAAAGCAGGAACCTGAGTTTGCTCTTCCCCACCAGCTGGTTTTTCTGTACAGCTGAGATCTATCTACCCTGACTGCCCCAACCTCCACTACTACCCGCCCCACTGGACCTGCTTCTCTAGATTCCAGCACTGGGGACCATGAGGAGCGCCCCCAACACACCAGTAGCAGCAGCACCATCACCACGTCTCCGCAGTATGGCCAAAGCTGAGAGTCCTTTTAAGAAAATCTTCCTCTGGACAGGGAACCTCTGGCCCTGCAGATGTTGGCTTCATCAGCCCCAACCCACATGGCCAATAGGGTGAATGGGGTCTGGAGTTGAACAACAGCTGCAGCATATGTTTCTTCAATTGTCCCTGCTGTGTTTTGCATTGTGGTTCTCCCCCTGCCCAATACTTTTGAGGGGAGAAAACTCCAATTCTCCTGGATTCTGCACATTCTTTGGTAGGGACCATGGCATTTCTGGTTTTAGGCACAGTTTTGGTTCCCAATATTAGGGTGGGACTCTGTAGCCTTCCACTTGAAGTACAACTCCCACTATCCCTGGGAGCTGATTCAACGGGGGTCCGACAGCATCCAAAGATAGCTATCCTTTGACATTATTGCTCTGCGAGAGATGGGCTTCCCGCCATTCAGAAACGCTTCACTTTTTAGCAGTGTGCTTTAATCTGTAAAATTGTGAAGACATCCTCCAATTGGGATGAGTGGCAAAATCAAGGTAAACACTGCCAGAAATTGTGTGAATACATAGATGGCTCTACATGGACAATCATTTCAAGTAATCTGCTTTTTTTTAGTTTTGGCTGCTGCCCAGTTTAGCTGACTCATTGCTTATCGCCGAGCGCAGAATGGCTATGATCCTCCCCACCACTACCACCCTCCTCTCCAGCCTGGGGACAGCTAATAGAAAATGTTAGAAAGGTATCTGCTTCCAAAAATAGATGCAAAAACTCCCTGGTGTACTTCATTAGCATCAGATCTGCCTTTGGCAAAACATCTCCCTTAAAACAGCAATCGAGAGGGCAAAGGGATGGAGGAAGAAGGCTGGATTGCCTGAGGAAGCAGTGGGAGGAAAGCTTTGGGTCAGAGAGCACAGAAAAAGAGCAGCTAAATAGTTTTTCGAGTTAGTGTAATTGGTTTCGGTAGTCAACAGGGAGGAAATGTGCTATGGAGCACTTCTTAAAATTTCTATTTGATCGCCTACAAGTAAAAGTGGACATACTTCAGCTGTGAGCCCACTAAGCACAGTTTTGGTTCAAGACTGGATTGTTGGGCAGGAAAGGATTGGATCTGCCTACCACATCTTTAGATGTGCACACTGGGTGATGGCCACTGTGAGTCACACTCAATCACCCAGTGGTTGCAAGGTGAGTATCTTGCATCTTTACAACAGGAGATACAGGGCAAGTGCCGGCGCCTGAATATAACCCTTAAGTCATAAATAAAATGATGTAACAAGCTGATGTTGCCATGTTTGATGAGTCCGGAAGGTTACGCTATCATCCCTGCGTATATAGGAACGAACATTAGCAGGATTATTTGAATGAGGCCCTTGTTAGTCATCATTAGATACTCTACATAACGCCTTTAATTTGAGAATTTCAAGGGCAAATAAAATGAACCTCATAGGCTGCCTGTGTCGCTTTATATTCTTTGAATACGGCAAGGGCAGGGGCAGGAAAACCCTCAAAATATCCAAGCATGAATAAAGATTCAAATACTGTAGAACAATCATGTTTGATAAAAGCAGTATAAGAGCCTGATGGATCAGGCTAATGGCCCATTTAGTCCAGCATCCTGTTCTCACCGTGGATGAACATATGCCTATTATGGGAAACCAGCAAGCATGACCTAAGCACAAGGACACTTTCCTCTTTGTGGTTTTCAGCAACTGATACTCAGAAGCATTGCGGCCTCTGACCATGGGTGGATAGCATTGCTACCATGTCTAGAAGCCAGCAATAACCATCAATTTCTCAAATACTCTTAAAGTCATCCATGCCAGTGGGTCTCTTCCAAACCTGTATGGGAGGCTAGAATCTATAGGAGGAAGCTTGCTGAACCAGCCAGGCTGGTTCTTTTGTCCCTTTGCCTTAGCTGCTCAGCTAAGTACCTGCCATTCACATCTTTAAAGACTGCTCTGTTGCCATAGAGACATTGGTGGGCCCACCTCAGCTGGCTGGATATGGCTTCCACAATTGGCCAAGAAGGGGCTGTGTATTAGAGTTTTGTGTGATGACGCTTAGAAGCTGGTGCTGGAAGCTGGAGACGAAGAGATGTCTGCTCTGTGCTGGAGCCAAAAAACACCAGAGTTTCCATTGACCTTCATTCCAAGGTAACTGAAGTCCAGGCTGGTGCTGAGGCCCATGGGGTCCCTGGCCATTCAGAGATTGGGCTTGCATGCTGCAACAGTGCATAGAGTCCTATAAAGGATGTGAAATTGCCAATCAACTTGGAGTAATAGACTACTAGCGCATAAGCAGTCACTGATAACCTGTTCCCAGAAGCCAAAACCCATCCTGCAACTCTTCATGCCATACAAATGACACCAGTTAGGAACTCGGCTAAATGATAATAACAGAGGAAATGGCTCTTCCAAGGCTTGACACTCCTATCAACACACAGGAAGTGCATGGGAATGAATCAGTGTGGAGCATCTTGACTGAGAACCATGCTATGCGCTATAGATGAGTCATGACATAGGTTGCTAACTAAGGTTACCAGGTCAGGAGCATTCTAGGCACTGAGATTTCAGGTCCCAAACCAGAGACCTATAGGTGCCCCCTGGTGATATAATTGTGGCCATCCCTGGTGATTCTTCTGTGCTCCCTCCCATTACTGAGCCCTGGAGACAGAGGTTAATGGGGGGGGGCAGAGAAGTACAGACCCCCACCCACACTGAGAGCATATGCAATAATTTGCAGTTGACTCCTGCCAGACTGAAACTTGCAAGCTGCATGCAGTCGTCTAAGAAAAATTGTTTAATGCACCCACCTGGCAATGCAGTCTGCCACCAGGAAGGATAAAGGAAAACCTGGATTCTTCATGTCACCCCTAGAGGTCTGGCAACCCTACTGAATAATCTGGCCCAGGTTTGGCCAGTAAACTAATAGCACTACTGGAAGGTAACCTTTTCTGGTCTTTATTTTTTGTTTGGGTCTTGCAGACGACATCATTACTGAGACGAGGAAGGAGTTGATAGGATTTACATTAAAAGGTCTATGGTTGTATAATAAATCTTATTGTTGCTGATTTGTATAAAACTTAACAATTTAATGCAATACCTCCCTTCCCCTGAAAGCCACATCTGCAATAATAGCTGGGGAAATGTGCTTTGAGGCATTTTGGGTAGCCCACAGCTTTCTGTGAGATTAAAATAGAGCAGGGGTAGGATCTGCCTGCCAATCTTAGCTGGACAGAGGGTCCAGGTTGGCCCACAAGGTCATTTCCCCCCAAACCACGGCAACCTGCCCATCAACTGACATCACTCCTCGTGTCATCTGATGAGAAGGAGGGGGGCGGGTTAAATCAGGCATTGGTTGTGCACTCCTGTTCCTAGCAGGGAACAGCAGCATGCAGCCATAGCAGTAGGATTTAAACCCCCCCCCCCCCCCACTTATCGGCTGATGAATGAGGGTGAAATCTTGCTCACTTCAGCAGGTTTCTATGCAAATCCCTTTTGTGATTCTTTATCTGTTCTGCCAGACCTATGAAGGCAATTAAGAACACATATTTCTACAACGGTTAACTGATATCTGTTTTTAAGTTTTTCTGTACCATTTTAACAATGCTTTTATGTATTTTTGTTGTAAACCACTTCAATATTGTTAATGAAATACAGTGGTACCTCAGGTTAAGTACTTAATTCGTTCCGGAGGTCTGTTCTTAACCTGAAACTGTTCTTAACCTGAAGCACCACTTTAGCTAATGGGGCCTCCCGCTGCCGCTGCACGATTTCTGTTCTCATCCTGAAGCAAAGTTCTTAACCCGAGGTACTATTTCTGGGTTAGCGGAGTCTGTAACCTGAAGCATATGTAACCCGAGGTACCACTGTACTGGCATATAAATATGTTTATGAATAAATAAATAGTTAAGGAAACGTTGGGGAAATGGAGTGAACTGCCGTGTGAATCCCCAGGAACATGCCATTATTTCTGGGTTTAGCTGCAACTTTGCTGGCTGCGGCTGATGGGAGTTCTGAGCCCAAAACATCTGGAGGGCACCAGATTGGCAAAGGCTGGTATAACCCACTGGGCATCAGGGACAAAGGAAGGAATGCTGAGTGATTAACTTACACATTTTCAAAGGTTGGGCTCTGCCAAAATGCATCTCCCCTTTCCAACTTGAGCACTAATTTGCACATTCTCATTAATAAAATGCCAATATTTCCCTCTTGCACCCCACTTTTCATCACTCAGGTACTGCTTGTCTTGCATTTATCTCAAATAGCTTCACTCAAGTTTCTCTCATAATATATATTGTGTATAAAAATACGTTGTAATATGACGCTGGCTATTTTTTATTTTCCTGTATATTTCTGGCTTCAGACAATTGCCTAGGAAAGACTGCATTCTCTCTGCCTCTGCGAGAGAGTCTTGCAGAGCAATAAGCCTGTTATCAGATGGCACTTTGGAGATTTGTAAAGCAATTTAAGCGAAGCAGGATGAGAAAACCATCTAAGGCACCTGATTCTATCGCAGGATCAGTTCTGCTGTGTATTGGAAAGAGTCCCAACATTCTTACATACATACTAACAGCAGCCCTCTCAATTGCAATAGCATGAGATGAAGGGTACTGGAAATTGCCAGCGCAATAATAATAATAATAATAGATAATTTATTATGTGTACCCAGCCACTCTGGGCGGCTTCCAACAAAGATTAAAAATACATTAAAATGTCACACATTAAATACTTCCCTGAACAGGGCTGCCTGTTGAGCAAGAAGATATTGAAGTATGAGAGGAAGACCTAGAAACCAAAGGCACAGGAGGAAAGGATAGCTTTGAAGTGAAAGGAGGAATCTAGCTAATTTAGGACTACCCTCCTTCATCTGGAAGATGGAAGGCTTCAAACCTAACCAGACTTATCTGGGAATAAGCCTGTATGAAAATCAGTCAACCTGTGTAAGGCAGGCTTAGTCATTTGGCACTGTTTGAAACATCTAGAAAGTTTCGTTTAGTGATGCTGAGCTAGAAATAAGAAAGGAATCGAGGATAGAACATGATAGGGAAATCAACACAAATGGGAAAATAAATGACCAGAAACCATTCCAAACCAGGAACAAACGATGACATCAACTTAGAGCAAAATCCTGCCTTTTCAACCTAGTACCCTTCAGGTGTTTTGGACTATGACTCCCACAGGCTGACAAAGCCTTTCCAAAATCAGACAAGAGATAAATAATAAAAGTTTATTATAATACTAATAGTGATAATAATTTATCACTATATTCTGAACAAAATGCTTGTTTAACCTGGAGGTAGGCTGTATGAATTGTGTATTGCTTTGTAATGATTTGTTGGGTCTCTGGACCGTAATAAAGTTTGATGATGATGATAATGATAATTTTATTATTTATACCCCACCCACCTGGCTGGGTTTCTAGGGTTTACAGCATATATAAAACATATGAGGCTCAAACCTGTAACCTTGGCATTATCAGCACCACGGTCTAACTAACCAGCCACCCAGGCTCACAAGAATTTTTAAAGTTGGCATGTAAAATGGGAACAGGATTTATTGGTTTGTGTTTTGTTTTTTTGCTTTTGTTTTTATTATGTATCTCGTGTTTTTATCTTGCGTTTTGAACCACCCTGAGATCTACGGGTGAAGGGCAGTATACACATTTAACGAACAATACAAATACTAAATGAAAATGTAAAAGTATGCCCATTTACACAAACAGGGGTGATCGGAACTTTGAAATACATAACTTATTTACAACCCGTTTGGCAGGGGAAAGCTGTTTTGTGGGTTATGAGACTCACTATGAACCCTGGAAGCATGTAATAGTATTGTAATAAAAAATAATGATGACAGCTAAGCGACAAAAGGACAAAAGTTTTATTATTTGCGCTGAGGGGCATGTACCCTGTGAGGTGACAAGAGACATATTTGGAAGCTCCTTGAGGGCAGGGACCCTCTGCTCTTTGCTTATGAAGCTCTGCCACACGCCATGTACACACGGAATAGGTCGGAATAGGACAACGGTTCGGTGGACAGGGAGAGAGACAAAGAACTCTCCCCCTTGGGCCAAGCCGAATTTTTTAATTTTCTGAGGGAAATCGAAAAAGAAAAGAAGCGACGCCGCCGCAGGGAGACCGGGCAGGAGGCGCCTGAGGGGAGAGAGGTGGGCGGAGCCAACCGGCTCGAAAGGGGGCGGGCTCCTTATTCCCTGGCGGCCAGTGAGCGGGCCCGGTCGTCGACGTCGCCGTCGCCGCCGCTCTTTCCCCCCTCCCTTTCGGAGCGCGCACACCTGTCAGTCACTCCCGCCCGCCCGCTCGCCGCGGCCTCCCGCTCCCCTCGCTCTCTTTCTATCACGGTTCGGCGCGCGCGGTGCATGCTGGTCCCTCCGCCTCAGCAGCCCTCCGCCTCCAACATGGCGTCGCGCTGTCACCTGTGTGTGTGAGGGAGAGGAGAGGGGAGAGGGGAGAGAGGCGCCGCCTGGCTGACTGGGGCCCCCCCTCGACCCTCATCACCCCCCACCCCCCAAAAAAACCCCTTCGCCCCCCGCTTTCCCCTTTCTCCTCCTCTCCCTCTTTCTCCTTGGCTCGGCTCCTCCCCGCCATGGCGGGGGGCTGAAGGGATCCGCCTCCCTCCCTCAGCAACAGCATCCCTTCCCCTCCCCTACGCTGAGGCAGGTGCTGTCAACGCCGCCGCCTCGGCTTCACCCGCCGCCACCGCCGCCGCCGCCGCCGCCTCCTGATGGGGTCCCCGGCAGGCGCGTCGGGTTCGGCGGCTGCTGCGGCAGCGGCCGCCGCGGCAGACTCTGCGCAGTGGCTGTCGGTGAAGGAGGAGACCATCTTCCTCCACGACGGGCTGATCCGGGTCACGGACCTGGCCGAGCTGCCCAGCGAGATCATCGGCGTGGCCGAGCCGGGAGACACGGAGCTGGAGGTGAGGAGGGGGGAAACGGGATGCGGAGGGCGCAGGGGGGAGGGAGACGGGGACTGGACCTGGCTGGCCTTCCTCCTCCTCCTCCTCCTCTTCAACAATAAGGTGGGGCAGGAGGGGGGGATCTGTTCTTCACCAGCGCCACGACTGTAAACACACACTTTCTCTCCCCCCCCCCCCAGTTTAGGCTTATAAATGGAGCGTGTATAGGGCGAGGAATCAGGTCAGCATCCTCATCCCTGCAATTTAGCGATGGATTGTGTGGGTGGGGTGGAATTTGGCCTCCTCCTGCTTCTTCTTCTTCTTCATCATCATCATCTTCAGGGCCTGCTCACCTCCGCAGAGTGGGCTTTTAACAATAAGATGTGTCTGGCCTTCATCATCTATTCTACATCATTATATTCATCCCTTCCCTGTGAAGTAGTTTTTAGCGTTAAGATTAGGGGAGCATCTTGTCATAATCATAATTGGGCTTTAACAATAAGATTGGTGGGTGGGTGGGTGGGTGGATCTGGCATTCATCAGCATTGGTTGTCATCATCACCACCAACATCTGACCTCCTTAAAGGGGCTTTAACAATAACATTGGGGAGGGGATGTCAAGGTGAATGGGGTGGTAGAGAGGGGAGAGATGCCAAAGGGTCATAATGAGGCAGAGGATAAAGAGGAATCTATTCCCCCTTGTATTTCTTACCTCCTCTCAGTGATGATGATGATGGTGATGTTTTTAATCAACAATTTATTAAGATCTTTCAGAGTTAGGGGGATGATTTTGACATCTTTTACAACCCCAAAGGATAGGGATGGCTGAAGAGTAAAAGATGAGATGTTCATATGTGTATGCAGTACCCTAAATCAAGAGGTTAGAAAAGACAGGGTATCAATTCGGGGGGGGGGGGGGGGGGGGGGGGGGGGGGAGAGGTGTCTCCAGAATTTGTGGTGTTGGGAAGAAATGTTAACATTTAGGAGAAGTGTTGGAATTGGGTGTACCCCCAAATCAAGGCTTTGGAATAAGGTAGGATGTGAAAACTCTGGCATGGAGGATAAAAAATGGTGGGTTACTGAAATGGAGAGATTTGAAAGAATGAAAGAGGACAGAAGAAATATGGGACAGTGGGCATTAAGTTGGAAGGAATATGGGGAAGGGGAATAAAAGAAAGAGTGATGGATCACAAAGAGCAATAATTGAAGGTGGGGTGTTAGTAAAAGATAGGGTAAGATTGAAGAGAAGGCCAAAAGGGGAGTGGGGATAAGATGAAGAGTCAAAATGAGAAGGGTATAGGTATGCTGAGGGCACAAGAATGTTGGTTAGTGAGCAGACTGGATAAATTGCCTTTAGGCTTTGGTAAAATGTGAGGAGCAAGAAGAGTGAGGAATGGGTGAAAGGAGCTTAGGAGAAGCAATGTGAAGGTGATGGAGGATATACTGTGAAGTAGTAGGGGATTGTGGTTACTAGATGGAGGATGGGGAGCTGCGAAATCTCGGATGCAAACTCAATAAGGGGTGGTGATGAATGGTTTTGGGTGGGGATGAGAGAGGAGCACCTGACTGTTCCAAAAAAAGCCTTGATGCACTAGGATCATAATTAGGTTAGGGGAGAGATTGATAGATAATTAGGAGAGAATGAAGCAACAAGTCATACACATGCCTGCCAGGTCTGACACCCAAATTTCTTGAAATGATGATGATGCAAAGGTGATTCAGCACCAGGGAAGGTGCAGGATGTAAGATGATAAGGCTTTCAGAACCTTGTTTTGAACCAGGAAGGGCAAACCCTCGCTGTCTTCATTGCCCAGAGAGCAGTCTCTTGAAAATTGATTTTATGGTGTTCTTAATTATTATTATTTTGTCATTTACCAATAATTATTTTCACAGTGAAATAGCTGGGGTGTTCTTAAGTACTGAGTATCTAGACTAGAGGTTATAATGACTGTTGAAAGGCCGAGGGAAGTAGCTATGATTCTTTTCCACTTCAGCCTCCTCCTCCAGTAAATATGGGCAGTTGAACTGTAGTTAGAGAGCAATTGTGTGTTGTTTGAAATATGTAGTTTGGGGAAATTGCTGTCAGTCATTTCTGCTTGCATCCCTTCCCTGGTCTGCATCTCTTTCTCATGCACCTCCCTCCATCACCCCGCCCTCTCCCCCAGCAGTGTGGCTTGCAGTGACACAGGTTCTTTGTCAGAAGCCGGGTGGCGTGAACCGAATGGGGATGGTTCAGCAAGCGCTGCATAGAATGCTTATATTTGATCACCTGCAGTTGTTTAGGGGCTCAGCAGAAGGTTATTTCTTATTGCTAAAAAGAATCCTGAGCAGTAACAGATTTAGTAGCGAGCAGCCTGGACAAAATTATTACTGAACTCTGATGATAGCAAGGTTAATTCCTTGTTCATGCCCTTCAGCTTAATGTGGAAAAGAGACTTAATATTTCTAAACGTATTTTCTTTTACTGTTGTGCCCACTCCCCGTGTTATTAAAGTGAATTCTACTAGCTCTGCAAGGCTATGCTTTTGTTACTGACATCTGCTGTTTCTGGGGGAGTTAAGAATGCAATGATTAATTAGTCTTGTGGTCTGGAGTTCATTTTTTTGGTAACAGTACCAAAACAGTATCTTATTTGCAAAGATAGAGTTGAACCCATTAGTTAAGCAAACATTAATGGTCAAATCACATGTCTGGTAATTGTTATCTGGGCTTATCGATGGCATTCCTATCCATAAGTTGATCATAGACTGTGCCATGATTCCAAGGTTTGCTTGATTAAGCCTCCTGCTGTCCAGGCTTGAAAATTTATGTAAAACTTGCTACAGAATCAAAATGGATATGTGAGGCCTTTTGGTAAGGTGAAAGAAACTGCAGCTGACAGACATTTCACTCTTGTACTGTATAGTATGGATCACGAATTTGACATGGGTTTGTTGGAATAACAACATTAAGGGTTATTATATTTATCTATCACCCCATGATTAAAGGAAGCCATGGAAGGAAGGAAGGAGTAAATTGGCACCAGATGGAAGAGGTAGCACTGAAGCCCACCAGACAGAGAACAGGAATATTGTGTCTAACCTGAGCCTAAGCCAGATAGTGCTAATTTTGGCACTAAGGTTTGCAAAGCCACTGGAGGCTTGGGATAACTGACAAGGATGGGGGTGGAGCGTCTGATGGTTGTGCCTCTGGTGGGGTTGGGGAGAGTTGACTCTTTTCAGCTCTGGGTTACAGACACTCCATTGACTGACTAAACTACGCCATTGGTTCAGCTTATCTAGAACCTGAGACACTCCAGTAGCTTTCCATTGTACACATAGTATAAACCCTTAAGTGTTTTGCCGTTAAATGTGTTTGCTTAAAATAAGCCCCTCGCAGCACTTTATGGTGTATTGTTGGCCACTTCATCTTGTTTCTTTACTACACATTTCATACATTGTTTCTGTAAAAAAAAAAATTGAGCTTGCCCCAGTACACCACTGACACACACTTTGGCAAGAACTTGGGAAAGTTGCCTCATTAGAGAGGTCACAGTTAATTAGAGCTCTTTGCAGCCTGTCTCAGTAATTGTGTCATGAAAAGTATTTAAATGGAATAACAAGGAGCTTCAGAAATTCATTCAGGCAAAGAAAGAGTTAGAAGTGATGGTGATGGAGCCAATTGGGGGGAGGGGGAGAAAAGGGTTTGGGCACATATGGTTGCAAAGATAAAGCTTCCAAACATTGGCAGTCTGTAAATTTGTGCAGCAGCATCTCACTGTCCTACTGTGGTGATATGGAGAGCCCTGGTGGTCTCCGATTTGTGTTATTCATATGCTATGAATTTCAGAAAGAGAGGAGGAGAGTAATGGGACTATTTTGAGGGCAGAGTGTTGTAAAATGGAATAGAGATTACATGTTACCGCAACAAGGAGTATGGAGAAATAACACACTTATAAATAACAGATTCACAGTGTACTAGTCAGGAATAGAGGTTCTCACTCGTAGTAGCAAGCAGTGTTGGAGTTTCATTTGAAATATGTTAGTTTCAGGGCTTCTTCAGAAGGATTGTAAACAATAGATTTAATGTGGTTTTACTCTGCCATCTCAGGGAGGTCAAATGCACAGTAATAGTGTTTGCTCCAGGATCAGAAACATGGGAAATAATAGTAGGAGATGAATATTGTGCTTATGTCCTGATTGTTGACTGCCCATGGGTGTCTGATTGCCCATTGTAGGGTACAAGATGCTGGACTAGATAGGCCTTTGGTCTGAAAGGCTAATAAAAAATGGTCCTTTTTTACTGTCTCAAGTGTCAGCTATGCTTTGCTATAGGTTCATAATCTAGAAGCGACAAGTCCGCTCAGTTGCAGCCTTACTGAAAAGAAAATAGTTATTGGCCAGTAGATACTTGTTTTTGAGCCAACCACATATTACCATATTTTCCCATCTATAAGATGCCCCCATGTATAAGATGCCCCCTATTTTGGGGGACTCATATTAACGAAAATTGGGAGAGATGGCCCAGAGTATAAGACGCCGCCTAATTTTTGACATTATTTTTTAGGAAAAAAACCTAGTCTTATACACGGAAAAATACGGTATATTTATGTGAGGCTGTTGAAACAATTTTAGTCTATCCCAAACCCCTTAATGTGACTGTGGAGAACCTTTGGCCCTCCAGATGTTGCTGAACTCCAACTCCCTTCAGCCCCAGCAAGCACAGCCAATGGCCAGGGATGATGAGAACTATAGTTCAGCAATATCTGGAGGGCCAGAGGTGCCCCACACCAGCCTAAACATCTCAGAAAATGTGCATAGCATATACCAATAACTCCCACACCAAAGGGAAAAAGGTACCTCACACTTTTGTTTGAATGTATGTTTATAGGAGCCTAGACATTCCTTAAGAGGAGTACCTGTTCTCTGGACAGCTGCTAGGGAAGATCAGATTGACACATACCAAGTCCACAACCTTTTCAGTGATGGATCCAGAACTGTAGAATAGCTTTCCTGGGAAACTCCTTTAAGTGGGCTTTGAAGCAAGACTTAGGAATATTGGGCTTATATTTTTGTATTAACAAAATACCGTAAATAATATTGTTTTACTTTTTTGTAAGGCACTTTAGAAAGACTTCTCTTTTTTAAAGGTAGGATTTAAATGATCATAATGAAATGGGACGCGGGTGGCGCTGTGGGTAAAAGCCTCAGCGCCTAGGGCTTGCCGATCGAAAGGTCGGCGGTTCGAATCCCCGCGGCGGGGTGCGCTCCCGTTGCTCGGTCCCAGCGCCTGCCAACCTAGCAGTTCGAAAGCACCCCCGGGTGCAAGTAGATAAATAGGGACCGCTTTCTAGCGGGAAGGTAAACGGCGTTTCCGTGTGCGGCTCTGGCTCGCCAGAGCAGCGATGTCACGCTGGCCACGTGACCCGGAAGTGTCTCCGGACAGCGCTGGCCCCCGGCCTATAGAGTGAGATGGGCGCACCAACCCCAGAGTCTGTCAAGACTGGCCCGTACGGGCAGGGGTACCTTTACCTTTACTTTACCTTAATGAATAAATGCCTACTGCATTTGGGCACCCCGTCATTCGTGGACCTGTCCCCTGTCATGTGTGTTCCTGAAAATTATGCAGTGATAGTAATTTTTCAGCAATGTACGTAGAAGTATGTAGCCAAACTTGATAACTATGCCCTGGTATATTCTTCATTCAATAAATATTATGAAGTTAGGTATATCAAAGATACATACAAAGTACTCTTAGGTCCCCTTCTGATATTTTACATTCTGTGGTTAGAGCAAATACCGTATTTTTCACTTGAAATCTAAGGGGAAATGTCTGTGCGTCTTATGGAGCGAATGTATGGTCCCTGGGGCTGGGGGGGGGCCAGGCTTCCCCTGCCAGCCCCAACAAACTCCTGAGCAGCTCTGGGGTAGTCCGCGAAGCCTCTGCAGGGCTTTTATGGGAGGTGGGGGAAGAGACAGAGCGAGGCTCTCTCACTTCCCCCACCTCTCAAAAAAGCCCCCAAGAGCCGCATTTTTTTTTCTTCAATCCCCCCCCCCCCCCAAAGTAGGTGCGCCTTATGGTCAGGCGCGCCTTATGGAGCGAAAAATACGGTAAGTTGAACAACAGCAGAGCTTGGCAGTTTGTTCTAATCAAGGTGTTACTTGAGTTGTCAGGTGGGCCAAACCGCTCTCTGACATGCTATCTGGGGAATATTGTTTGTCCTGCTGGGGACTTGTTAATAAAGTGGTACCTTGGGTTAAGTACTTAATTCGTTCCGGAGGTCTGTTCTTAACCTGAAACTGTACTTAATCTGAAGCACCACTTTAGCTAATGGGGCCTCCCACTGCCGCTGTGCTGCCGGAGGATGATTTCTGATCTCATTCTGTAGCAAAATTCTTAACCCAAGGTACTATTTCTGGGTTAGCAAAGTCTGTAACCTGAAGCGTATGTAACTTGAAGCGTATGTAACCCGAGGTACCACTGTAGACATTTCCTCACTGACTACAATGTTCCTTGTGAGGAACAGGCTTAGACACTCTTGGTGGGCCCAGTGGTAATCACAGCCCATCTGCTGAGGAGCAGGCGTCTGTCATCATCTTGTTCTATACAGTGGTACTTCGGTTTACAAACTTAATCCGTTCCAGAAGTCTGTTCTTAAACTGAAACAGTTCTTAAACCGAGGCACGCTTTCCCTAATGAGGCCTCCCGCCTCCAGTGCCCTTCCACCATTCGGTTTCCGTTCTTAGACCGAGTTAAAGTTTGCAAACTGGGACACTACTTCTGGTTTTGCAGAGTTCGTAAACTGAATAGTTCGTAAACAGGGCTCTTCTTAAACCGAGGTACCACTGTATTGCATCTTCTCTCTCACCCTTTTGTGCTTCTGCCATACTTGCACACATACTGGATAGTTTATCAGTTCTGTGCAAAACTCTGGTGGAGTTCCAGTGTACACATGATGTCCCCATGCAAGTAAGGAAGAGCTACCCTGTTTATTTTGTAGAACTGTTGTCATGCACACAGAGCTGCTTCCCATATGGACAAGGGAGCCTTTGTTCACATGGACACATTTCCCATGCGATCAAGAAGCCTCTGGATTTGCGGATTTTAAATGCAAGGGAAAAGCTAAGTGACAGAGGCTACCACTCTGTACTTGCTGATGCTAAGCATCATTGAAGGGTAAAAAACTAATTCAGAGGAGCCAAATGAGTACCCTGCAAGTGTGTAAGATGGCCATTTCTAAAAACTGACCTAAACTTTGTTCTATTTCATTTAATCAAAGTCAATGGTGCATATTTACCTGGAGCTGCTGTAAACCCTAGGAAGCTTTCATGTGCCTTAGAAATTACTTTTGCTACTAACTGGTGTGGCAACATTCTCCAGAAGTTCTCACCGGTGATTCACCTTGTCAGTAATGGAAGGCTGTACAGAGAGGAAATTATGATTTCTTAACTGGCCTCATTTGTATCTCTCTCTTTGGGTGGCAGCATGTCAACCCACCAATTATTTCATTAGGATTTAACTGATAGGTGTCTAATGACTAAGCAACCTGTGCAGACGGAAACATGCAGGAATGCTCTTGGGCAAACAAGGGAGTGATAGTTCAACTGGAAATAAAGTTGAAGATGCAAATGACTTTTTCATTGTGAAAGGTGTAAAGCAGTTTATGACCCATTTCTTAGCAAATATATTATAATCTCTGACTTGAGGGAGTGGGTCAGATATTTTGAGAAATGGTTAAAGTAGCCATTTTAATTTTATGGTGTTTGTGTCTGTCATTCCAGAGGGAAAAGTAAATAGCCCTTTTGGTGCATGTAAGCTCTTGGCCACGTCCAGCTCAGCTCTTTGGATCCTAGCCTTTGTTTTTCTCCAAAGAATTTCATCCCATGTATTCATGTCATTGTCCTTTTTAGCATGTGCTCCATTCAACTGCCAGCTTGTGCAGTGTAGGTTAACTGAAATGTATGAGCATAGACGAACCTTCTTGTTCAGTGCTGGGCTTGGGATGTTGCCAGAGCTCCACAGAGATTATTCTGGCACCTGGGAAGCATCCATGATGAATTAATTCTCAGGCAAAGGCTTCCAATTGCAAACTTCCAGCTGAATGTTAAAAGGTGGCACCATTCAAATTAGTAAAACAAAACAATTGTTGAGAAGGCCAGTTCTGCTTCTTTGAACAGTGGTTCTCTAGGATTAATACATTTCCTATTTGGGAGTGTTTCAGCACATAAAATGAATGAAATATGAAGAAATGGGAAGGGGGGGTGTACCCTGTACTAGACAAGAAACTGTCAACTTGCAAGCTCCAGAGATCTTTTGAGCTGCCAATTGATGAATCCAGGTGAGCATTACCATTACGGAGGAGTTGTGAGTCTTGCTTCCTAAGCACCGTGCTAAAAATACACCTCTTCGTAAGTTGCTGTTTCTTTCCAGGTTGGGATGAGAGAAGCTTTAAGCTATTCTGCTTGTATTTTTTTTTATTTAATACCTTGGCTTAGCATATGCTTATAATCAATTGCTGCCAAAGTGACTTCACATTGGGTTTCAGTATTTGTGACTTGCTGCCTTGCACTTTGTAAGTGGCACTTCTGAAAATGCTGGTTAATACAGAAGCAAAAACCAGAATCTGCATCTACATTTAAGACCAACCAGTCTACTGGTGTTCCAGGGGCAACACACTTCCATGCTTTGGGCTTACTGAAAAAGACACAGGGTTGTAACAAGAGGAAATACAATAAATAGAAAATGCAAGCTTTGTGCTAGGCTTTTCTGCTAGGAAGCCTTGCTTGTTCTAGGCTGCACAGGCATAGTGCTGTCCGATCCTCTTGTCCCTTGCTGCAGTGCCATGTGAGTATTAGGGCTGTACTTATTGCAGGCAAATTTTAATAGTATGGTGAGTTTTCCAGGAAAGCTGTATACCATCTTAATATTGCATTGTGTTGATATGCTAGCCTACCTTGAGCAGTTAAAAATGTGGGCCAAAATCCTTTGAAAATAAAATAATAAATTACTGATAATCACAGGACCCCAGGGTCCCCCAAAGAAGTTGCTGCTCCAAACCTTGAGACAATATGGGTGGTGTGTGTGTGTGTGTGTGAGAGAGAGAGAGAGAGAGAGGGAGGGAGAGAGAGAGACGCTTTCTCTCAGCTTTGCAGATCACTGGAATGTGTTAAAATTATATCTTATAATGTCCTAAGCTGCATTGGAATCACATGGCCAAAAAGTTGGAGCCATTGGGCATTGTAGTGTCTCGGCAATTTTGTCACGATGCAGAGCACAGTTTAATATCTTTCAGCACAAAAGTCTCAGTTTCATGCATGTTTGATGTTTAAGTGACACAGCATCTAATTATCCGTCCCCCTTTTCTTTTGTGTCATGTCTTTAAATTGTAAGTTTGAGAGTAGGGACTGTCATTTTTTTATTGATCTGTAAGTTGCTCTAGGAGGCTTTTTGGCTGAAGAAAATGCTTTCAATCAATCAATCAATCAATCAATCAAGGCTGCAGATTGTTTCCATAGTTTTTAGACAGATAGAGCTCTAGTCCCCCTACTTCACAGTTAATGAACTGAAGAAGTGAAACAAGTGCCTTTCAGTTCGTCCAGGACAGGGATGGAAATTAAAACTGTCTATCCATTGAGCTGAACATCTAGAGAATCAAAGTGCATAAATCAAATGTGAAATGGGTGTTGAAATGTGTAGACCACCGAAAACATTGACTGTTTGTCACTAAGTCCATCTATATTCAGCAGTGGTTCTTAAATTTCACTGGATCCAGGATGAGAAGGACCATTTGACATGCCTGAATGAGACCTGCCACCTCTGACATTCATAGAAGTCTATTTAATAGCTTTAGAATTTGTGCAGACCTCTTTTGCTGAATTTGGCTAACAGCCCATGGGATGCGTAATCTTGGGGAAATATTATGACACCAGTAGTAGTAGCAGCAGAGTCACTTGCAGACCATTAGTACAAAGCCTCTTTCAGGAAAAAAGGTAACCCATGCAGGAAGAAAAACCTTGGTGATACTTTCACCATTGAGAGCTGGAAACTGTTACAATTTTGTTATTGAATTTCTTGATCATTTTTTCTGTGGTGTCTGCAACACATACATAGTTTCCTCATTTTGTCGCTGTCAAAAATGCAAAGTCTGCACTCATGGTATCAGTAAAGAAAAAGAACTATTCCCCCTCCATTCTCACAAAATTCCTTGATGGTTTTTCAGCTCTCCCTTTTCTTTTATGGCAAAGTGGGTCATTGAAACTTTTCTTCTCTTTTTAGCCGAAAGCATTTTTATAAGCTGCACACAATATAAGCCACTAATTGGGCCATGTTGCTGCCACCAGGGAATCTATTTGCTATGGCCCAGTGTTAGCAGAGTGGTAGCACCTGTTACTTTGTTAATTTCAGTGTGTGCAAAACGGTGGCTTATTTAGAGCATCATTCAAACCTGAACTGAAAGATGTTTAACCATAACTTTAATTAAAATATGGAATGAAAATGAACCTTAATAATTTTGCTACCACATTTTCCCAGTGGACTATTCTTCGTTTTCAGAAGGGGGCATGAAACCATTTAGTATTGTGCTTACCTGGTGCAGAACCTGGAAGGTTGCGTACCCAATAAAATCTGGCAGAACAGATTTGTATTTAAAGTGTGCCTTCTGGGCTACACTTTTTTGCAGGTTATCTACCATTCAGCATCTTGCCTATGTTCCATATACCTTTCTTTCCTGTGACACTGAAATGTCTTCAGGTTTGGACAGGCTTGGAAAATCATTTGATTTAAGCCATTAGCTCTCTATAAAGCCTCTCTTTTACCACTGTAGGCAGTATCATTTATTTATTTAATATGCTGCTCTGCCTCTCCTGTGCTTGAAGCCCCTCAACAGAATGAAATAAAATGAAGTCCTAATTGGACAGTTTCAGCAGCAGCAACCATCATCTCCAATACAAATCCTTGCTGGCTTTGAAAGTCCTTTGTAGATGTTCCTAAGTGTTCGTAGATGGAGCTTAGAACATAAGAAGCTGCTTAATAATAATATTATTATTATTTCCCCAGCCACTCAGAGCAGCTCCCAACAGAATATTAAAAACACAATAAAACATCAAACATTAAAAACTTCCCTAAACATACTGTGACAGACCATTGGTCCATTTCGCTCTACACTGACTGACAGCAGCTCTTCAGGGTATTAGACTGGGGTCCTAGCTCAAGATGCGAGGGATTGAAAGTGGACTTTCTATGTGCAAAGCATTCTCTATCACTGAGCTACAGCCCTTCTCCTAAGTATTGCAATCCCTTCTTGAAAGTGTGTGCTGTGGTGCTCCCACCTCTGGAAATGTAAGTGTTTGGGAGAGACCTAAAGGCACTGAGTTAAGTAATGAACCTTTACAAAGTGACCAATGACTGAATCTGACCAGTGCAAGACTGGCCAATTTGCAAAAGTGACTAAAATGTAACTTGGAGCGGCAGCATATTTAGAAACAGCAAGAGGAAGACTTGAGATCCCTTATAGAAGCTATTGGGGCACAATCTTTAGGTCATGTTTAGAGGTTGCAAGGAATCTTGGCAAGATTATTGAAGGTGTGGTAGCATCTTAGGCCAGGTTCTGGATGAAACCTATTGGACCCATTTCAAGCAGGTCTAATTTTGAGACTGAGACACCTTTGGTCACCTTGGCAGGTAAACCGTGTCAGGAAGTAGATAGGGGCAGAATGTCTGCCGAATTTGCTCCTTGACTGGAAGGAATGGGCTTAGGTGGGAAAGTATCTGATGGTTTTGGTCCTTGCTTGGAGTCCAGTTTCAGAAGATGATGTGGGATTCACCTTGGCCATTGGAGCATAATATCCCACAGGATTGATTATTTTCCCAAGTTTGAGGGGGGAGAAAAGAAGCTGGAGTGTATATATATTGGTTTAGCTGGCCAGTTGAGGCCATCTATCATCCCCTAACAACCCATACACCTCTTTGTCTGGATTAAACTATAATGTAGTTTACCTCAGGTGGGGGATGTGACATGCTCCTTCTGGGGTAGTTTGTCCACCTTTGGTCCCCACCCTGTCCTCAGCTCTCACCTTCTGCTCCTATAAGCTGTCAGCAAGCAACAGCAGCCACATCCTGAGAAAAGGTACGAACAGTGGATACAAATAACAGAAGGAATCAAGAGAGAAGACTCAGAGAGGAATCCAGAAATGCCACAAGCTGGCTTTCTGTACCATCCATTTTCTAAATTACTTGTTGGAGTAGCAGTATTCACAGTCATCCTGTAAAATCTCTAGCCAGGTACCAGATTATATTGCGATCTATTTAGGTGGCACAGAGATGTAAGTGGAATGTAATTGCACACAGCTGGAAGAGTTGGGCCTATTTCTCACCTTCTGGGATGTAAAATGAGAATCCCTTCTTGTTTGCTTTAACATGACCTTGTAAACAATATAGGCTGCTGTGTGCTTAAGACTACCTGACTTCTTAACTGGACTACTGCTGAAACTTGCAGCTATGAGTTTATTGTGAAATCAGTGTATCTTGTGCATGCAAGTTTTTCACAGCCTTCATATGACTTTGTTGTCATCAAAATGCTAGGCCATACTTTTTCCATTTAATGTGGATTTCCCCTTACTGTGGAATATCCAATAATAAACTCATTATGCATCTGCAGCCACTGCTGGTGTGGAAGCTCTTTTTTTCACATGTGACACTTTAGTGAGGGACCTTTATTACCACACCTTTGTGTCCATTTGCTCCTCAGCTGAGTACAACCTTGTCATTTTGTTTCTGGGAGTCCAAGCAGGTGATCCCATGTTCATTGTTGTCAGCTCATCAGCTGCTTGTTTGGTTATTCTTCACACTCATGGACTTTAGTTGGTATGGAGCCTCAGACACCCCAGTAATCATTAATTGAAATGCCGCTGCTTCAGGTATTGTCTGGTCCTTTTTTATATATATGGAAGTCGTGGAAAAGGGGATTCTGAGGTGCCCTTGCCCTCCTGCCAGTCCCCCCAAAAGCACAACGATTGTGGTGGTGTGGTTTGAGTGTTGGACTAGGGCCTGGGAGACCAGGGTTCAAATCCACACATTGCCATGTGAAGCTCCCTTGAGAGACCTTGAGGCAGTTGCTGCCTCTCTGCCTAACCAACTTCACAGGGCTGTTGTGAGGATAAAATGGGAGTGGATGAGCTCTTTGGATGAAATGTGAGATACAAATGTAGTAATAAATACAAAGTAAACTATCCATTTCCCCTGTTATGCAACATGCTTACAACATTTGTTCTTGCACTTGGACACTTACTGTAGGTCTTTTTCAAATTTGCACTCACAACACCGGAACAGAGATACCTAAATACCTGCCCAGAATGGAAAAGCTAGTGGAGTGCAAGAAAGGAGAGTGATTGAGGGGAGGGACACAAAACACAACTTGGGGCCCTTCCCCCTTCATTTCATTTCAGAGTCACAGGTCTGAGAGGGTTTTTTGTTGTCCCGCTGCTTTTCCTGGGAAAACCAACTAACTGCTGAATCGGAACTGGGGAAAGTGGCAGGAAAAAAGAAACCCTCTTGGACCCATGACTTGAAATCATGGGATACATTCTGTCAAGCTCCTTCCACTGGTGTGGATGGCAAGTACAGTGGTACCTCGGGTTACATACACTTCAGGTTACATACGCTTCAGGTTACAGACTCCGCTAACCCAGAAATAGTGCTTCAGGTTAAAAACTTTGCTTTAGGATGAGAACAGAAATCGGGCTCCGGCGGCGCAGCGGCAGCAGCAGGAGGCCCCATTAGCTAAAATGGTGCTTCAGGTTAAGAACAGTTTCAGGTTAAGAACGGACCTCCGGAACAAATTAAGTACTTAACCCGAGGTACCACTGTAGCAGAATTGCAATGAATATGATGACTAGGAAAAGGGGGGGTGTAGACACTTGTATCAAGTGTGCACACAGAAAAATCAGATCTGAACAACTCATTAGCAAGAGAACTCCTCTGTGTGGAAATGACCAGTCTTCTGATTGTGAATTGGAAACAGGATCCATAGTGCAAATTCAACAGCACATAGTTACGTGGGCTATGCTTGGGCAACTCTGAAGATTTTCAATTTTCTTGAAACACCAGCATTTGGTTAGCAATGTATGAGATTCAGAGAGCTGTTTCAGTCATGCCTAAGTCTTGTGCAAATCAGCTAGGCTCTTTGAACAGCAGGTCCCTATTCCTTTGGCTTTTCCTTCAGTTTCAGAGGTGGTTTAGCATATGGTGGGCTGCTGTTCAAGAAATAGAAGTCCAAAGTCCTTTTGGAATTAATCAATTGCACAATTCTTCATCTACCATCCTATCTTTTACTTGGCCAACAAATTAAACAGGCCTTGTTATTCTGCCATGGTATTGCCTCCACTAGAGTTTGCTTTTGTCTCATTCATTTGACTCTATGCACACAGAAAATTCCTAGGCTCCTTCCTCTCTTTGCATTTTATTGTCCTTGGGTAGTTTTGGCTAAGGGACTTCTGTCACTCTCTGTTCCAAGAGTTCTGTCTTGATAAGATGACACTTTATCATTCAGCTGAGTATCTGGAGTATGTCCAGGCCCTTTGGTGTGTACAGAGTTCAGTATCTTGATCAACCGATTATACTGTTTTTTTCCTCCTCTGACCCTGTACCCCTGTGTAATTGCTATTTTGATTTCTCCTCTCTGCTACTTAATTGTCATCCTCACCTTCATCGGCTTTCAGTTCTGACCACTGCTTTCATCTCCATTGCCATAACAAACTGGCAGGCTTGGGTGGAAAAAGCGAAGATTGACGCCTGCCAGAATTTGCATTCCTCCACTTTTTCTGTACCTCAAAGTCTGGCTGTGACTCTAATTCTTTTCTTTTAATGGAATGGAGTTCTTTCAGGAATTGCAAGATTCTTAGATTTGAAAATGGGGTATAGGGCCACCTTGGGGAGAGCAAAGTGGGAAGTATTACTGTTTACCTCCAATAAAACTGGCTAGTTCTAGAACTGACAAGGTGCCACTGCAAATTAGTAACGCTTAGTACCGTAATGGATTTTTAAAAGCAATTGTGAATTTTGGGCACTGCTAAATCAATACTTGCAGCAGTTGCTAAAGAGTGTACACCAGCTGATTTCATTTGGTTAATTATCCTTTAAATCCTTTCTAGATAATCCAATTTGTTGTTTGTTTGAGTTTGTCCTTGAAAATTATTTAGAAATAACACAAAATGCCATTTAAATTGTTCTGGGGAAAAACCTTGGTATTGCATGTCATGTAATCTCACCTACAAAACCAAAAGAGCAGCTCTTAACTACCAGAACGTTGTAAATTCAGAAGAGATAAGATAACCCTTTAGATATTTGAAGATGACTGTCACATGAAAGATGGAGCAAGCTTGTTTTCTCCTGCTCTGGAAGGTAGGACCTGAACCAATGGCTCCATGTTACAAGAAAGGAGATTCCAACTAAACATCAGGAAGATCTTTCTGCTGGTAAGAGCTGTTCATTAAGAACTGACTTCCTTGGAATGTGGTGGACTTTCATTCCTTGGAGGTATTTAAGCAGAGGCTGGATGGCCATCTGTCATGGATGTTTTTGTTGAGATTCCTTCATTGCAGGAGGTTGGACTAGATGACCCTTGAGGATCCTTCAAACTCTACAATTCTGTGATTCTATTATTATGTTTGTGAGTATGGATCAGGAACATTAAAGAGGACAGGAGGGGAAATCAGCAGAAGGGTTCCCCCCACCCACCTCACTGCCACAGCTCTGGTTTTAACTGCTTGGCTATTAACGCGCGGTGATGAAACTGGTGAGGTCAGGAAGTGAATTAAGCTTAGGTGCTTTTCCCAGGTGGGAATAAGTGGTACAGCAGACGTATAAGCAGTGGCCAATCAGTAGCAGGAAATTAGTGTGGTTTATGCAAAAGTTATTTGTTTTCTTTTCTTAAAAAAAAAATTCTATAGAAGAACAAGAAAAAGGTACAGAAAGTGTCAATTTACACAAGTAGTGGGGAACTTCTAGCTTGTGGGACTAATTAGGCTGCAAGATTTTGAGGGTTGGCCTGCCAAGTGGTTTCAGACAAACCACGGTTACCTAAAAGGAAAATAGGAATCAATTGAAATGGTTTACTCATTATGTGAACACTTGCGTAACATACGATTTCCTGAAAACGCATTGTGTTCAGCTAACGAGACCTGCATGTACTATATTGATACCTCAGAACATTATGAGTGATCTTATCCTCTGTATTCAATAAACGGCTACCAATTTACCTTAAATCATTTTATTGTCTCTCCCCCCCCTTAAAATGAATAATAATAATACTTATACCCCGCCCATCTGACTGAGTTGCCCCAGCCACTCTGGGTGGCTTCCAACATAATAAAAACACAAACGTCAGTTCTATAAAGGGGTTGAAATGATACATATGACAACACATTTATACTGTGTAAATTGCACATTGTTCTGTTGGTCACGAGCTGTTTAATATAAAAAACATTTCGAGTAATATCACATTTTCTTAATGCTAAGAAATTCAAAGATGGGGATAAAGATAAAACACAGATTTTTCCTTTCATTTGTTTGGTTTGGCAGAGTACGTGTTTTTGTGACCAACATAATTCGCTAAACCAGTATGTGTTGCATTGTATTAAGCTTATCTGATTTTATTTTGTACTTAAAATTTCTTCTCCGTATAGCAAATAAGAAAGCAAAACTGTCACTAAATTAAGTCTCATTAACCTATTGTCTATTTTCTTGGTGAGGTGTTTAGCTGAAGATTAGAAAAAAA
The DNA here is from genome assembly GCA_034642415.1 of Podarcis siculus. Classification (NCBI taxonomy): domain Eukaryota; kingdom Metazoa; phylum Chordata; class Lepidosauria; order Squamata; family Lacertidae; genus Podarcis; species Podarcis siculus. The sequence goes on along the minus strand of JAXCMG010000088.1, from coordinate 216,090 downwards.
TAGAGAAATTCTGCGTCATCTTGCATGTAATGCTTCTGGTTGTTTTAGTCAACTGTAAAATGCCACTTTGAAAAACTGTTGCCAGTTAATGAAACTTTGACACTCTAAAATGATATACGTAGAATATGTTTATTATAGATGGAAAATGTAGTTTGACATACCCCACCATGTCATTATCTTGTAACCCTTTGTGTTCGGACATAAAAATATGTGTTTTTTCTATAGAGTTTCTTATGTCTCCTATAGAATATTTCCCCCTATATTTTACACCTGCTTAATCATGAATCCTTTTACTTGTTTAGTTTCTGTTCCATATTTTAGCAGTATTTTATGTATTTTTGATAGTATATATTTATTTTAGTGTTTAATTTCTCAACATCTGTTAATTTACTTAATTTACTCTGTATTTGTGCTGAAGGAAAGACCTAAAATACAGTTTTGATAGTTAGCAAAGCTTGTCTTTGCTCAGAGGTGTAAGCATTTGCATCACTGTGCTGTTCCAACAAGACAGTTAGCTATGGCTTAATTTCTAAGAAACAGAAACAAGCTAATTAAAGAGGAAAGAACTGCCCACTTTGATTCTCTGTTATAATCTTCCATATCATTTTTCTTTGAAGTGGTGTTGCTTGTTCTCAGGAGGAGGGAGGTATGTCATAGCATCTTGTATCTGATGGGAAGTTAGCTGAAGAGTGAGGCATAATGTACAGCTTCAGATCTCATTGCTTTATTTGTAGTGCACAAGGAGAGAAAGTTCTGTCCATGAGTTTTCTCCCAGTGCTAATTAACATGTAGGGTGCAAAATTCTTGGAGATTGTAGCTAGGGAGAAAAGACTAAAAACTTCCCTTCCTGCGTACTGTGATCTGGGTTGCAATCCCCCTTATCCTACATGCTCAAATTTATCTGATGTAAATTTAATTTAGTAAGCATCTTAAAAACATTTACTAAATGTGATTACAAATCGTGTTGCAGTTGTTACCTCCTAAAGTGCACAATTTCTTCAGTTAGTCCTGAATTTAGATGACCTGATTCATCTGAAACACATGGTTTTATTTTATTAGAACTTTCTGCCTTTGTGTCATATTTATTTACACATTAGGTACTGAAAGCAAGTGCCTTGACTTGTGCAAAAGTTCTTCTAAAAGCATCCTGCCACATTAATTCATCAGCATGCACTTCTTTTCCCTGCCTAGATCTTAACATTTGAAACCAAGAATCCAACGGAGCTGTCAGAGCGCCTGCGTTCTGTCTGTGGAAATCAGAGCAACGCCTATGCCCGCCTGCTAGAATACCGCTTGAATGCTCTTCGTGGACTCTGGAATGCCCAGCGCCAGCTTGCCTTGGAGGAACAGCATGAACGGGAAAACTCTGGGGATGAGGAAGCCCTTGCCTTGCTCAAGCGGCAAGGCCTGTTACAGCAACCCGAACAAGCACCTTTCACTTCGCGGATGGGGCTGCTCTTGGTCTTCCCTCTCATTGAGTCCCAGAGCAGAACAGACCCTTCCCTTTGTAACATAACTGCTGAGGTGCTCTTGACTTGCCTTCGTGACTGTCAGCCCTTGAGCTTGACTAAGGAGCCGGTGGACTGTCTCAATGGCATTGAGTCCTTGCTCTGCTCATGGCTGGAGGAGACGTCCACTTCAGGCCAACAGATTCCACAGAAGCAAAAAGAAAACGCTGCTGCTGCCCTTGTTGCCTTGGCTTGTGCAAGGTAGGAGAGGCGTAGGGTGGGAAATCTGGGCATTCAGATCATTTCATTGATTACCTTTTGTCTGCCCATGTTAAACTGTGGCAGAAATATTAAGATGTGCCCGGGATTCAGGACTGTGCTGAGGGATGGGAATTTGGCCTTGTTGTCCCATTGCTTCCTTTTCTCCTTTTCCACCTAGCCACAACTTTTAATTTCTAGCAGCAGAGGGAAGAATGTGTACTGGCATGGATTGAGGCATAGGTGGCAGTGGGGGGACGTTGTTTGCTTCAGGATTGGTCTAACACAGCCTTCCCATATCATAAAAGCAGGGGTTCCCCATCAGCTAAGTACTGTGGACCCCCTGTTTTTCAAAAGCCAAGCCATGGACCCCCTACTTTTGAACATTTTGTTATCTCTGTGGTAGTTTTTGTTATGTGAATGGTACTATGCAGTGCTTTCCCCCCCCCAAAAAAAAATGTTTAGGGCTACTCTCATTTTCCTACTCATATTGAAATACTGCCCCTCAATGAGGCCAAACTTAGATTCACAAAATGTTTAGGGGTCTGCATCCCCCCAGAAAAAAAGCACTGGTGCTATGGTCCTACTGGGTGGGCTACACGAACCCTCAGTTGGGAACCACTGATTTAAAGGAACCTGTACAGTGGGGTTTCTGTTGTTTTGTGGGTCAAGGAATCCATTTGTGAATATTAAAGTACACTAAGGTCCCGCTTTCCAAACGCAATGCATTCCCAGGAAATCATTTGTTAGGTGAGCATTCACATAATAAACCAATGATTTCCTATGGGAACTTTTGTAATCTGTGATATATCTCTCTCCCGTCTTGCCATGGTTTCTCCTAAAATGGCTGTAGCCAATCACCAAAAGAGAGACAAAAGAAAAAAAGACTTGGGCATGTGAATGTTTTGTTGTAGAAAAGCTCTCTATAAGTAAAGGCATAAGAATTGCAAGTAAAATGTAGGTTCCCACATTAGTATACACTGTGCAAAAGCAACTAGCAAGTTTTTAAATATTTTGAAGACCAGATCAGTAGAACTATGTTTTCTTAAATGTTTTATAATTAATATAGGCATGTTCTTTGCTCCAGCTCTTCTTTCTTTTATTCATTTTTATAATCCTTTTTTATTATGCTTTTGAGCATCAGCAGGTTCTTTGGGTGCAAATGCTAGTCTGACTTACAGATAATGTGTCAGAAAGCTCAGGTATACGGGTGGACAGTTCTGAGAAATGGCACTTACTAATAATCTATTGATTCCAAAAAATCCTGGTATTGGATATTCCTTAGCTGCCTTAGTGCCAGGGAAGGAGCCTTTAGACCTTGGATTGGGATCGGTATTGGCCTTGTTGCCCCTGCTGGGATTCCTTTATGTAGCATCACTGGATCTTGTGAAACTGATGCTTTGAACATTGGCTCAGGGAACATGAGATTTCCAACTATGCATACATGGGATTGATGTCATGTAATAATTCTATGGTCTCATTTTTAATCATTTTTCAGAAGTAGACTAGCAAAGTAGGTTTTTGTTTTTGTTGTGCCTCCAGATCATTTATGACTTAGCAGAAAACAAAACCATAAAGCTATATTTAGAGAACATGATGCCATCATTTTCCAGCCGTGAACCGTAAAGATCGCAATAGATACACAATTTGCATTATACTCAAAAGGTTTAAATAAAAACAAACTTGCAGAAAGGGTTACAGTGAGTTGTGCTGGCTTTTATTTGAGTTGCGAAAATTATTAGATAAAAATGGTTGAGAATCCCAGCACTTTTAATGGGCAAATTGAGAACAGCTGTCAAATTAAATTTCTCCCCCATGTTTGTCTCACTGCATTGCCAGTATTTATTCATGGACTCTTCCTGGAATTTTCACTGTCATCTGAATAAAGCATGACAGAATCATTTGATATAGCTGGATGTATGCAGCTTCTTCAAACATTTTAAAAAGTAATTTTTGAGTATAATACAAACAATGCAATGCAGGTAAACCTCAAGACCATGGGTAGGCAAACTAAGGCCCAGGGGCTGGATCTGGCCCAATCACCTTCTAAATCTGGCCCGCGGACGGTCCGGGAATCAGCGTGTTTTTACATGGGTAGAATGTGTCCTTTTATTTAAAATGCATCTCTGGGTTATTTGTGGGGGATAGGAATTGGTTCATTTCCCCCCCCCAAAAAAAATACAGTCCAGCCCCCCACAAGGTCTGAGGGACAGTGGACCGGCCCCCTGCTGAAAAAGTTTGCTGACCCCTGCTCAAGACAATTACATAAATAAAACAAGGGGGGGGGGCCACGGGTCAGTTTCACAGTTGACAGATAACCTAAAGTAGAATTGGGGTAAAAGGAGAGGAGGGAGATAAGGAGAAGGATAACACAAGAGTTCAAGTTCAATGAGTTTTTCAGTGGCTCATCTGAGAAGATGGTGGAAACTGTCCTCCTACAGAATCACTGATGAGAGAGACTAAGGGGAACCAAGCTGTAGAAAAAGCATCAGGTTTTACACAATTCATTGCAAGCCAGATGGCATTGAGTCAGTTTCTCAGGTAAAGCTATGAAACAAAGGGCCTATACATGCCCTCCAGGATGAAGTCTGAGGACATTTTACAACTTCCTGCAGTAGCCATCCAGGCTGCTACAAGGAGAAACATCAACAGATCCTTAGGGAGCAATTTAGGGCCAGTAAAAATGATAACGGAGCAAGTACAGGAGACTTAGGAACAGTTTGCAAATTATGTTATATTTATATTATATTATATTATATTATATTATATTATATTATATTATATTATATTATATTATATTATATTATAATGTTATAGTACAGTGGTACCCCGCTAGACGAATGCCCCGCTAAACGAAAAACGCGCAAGACGAAAGGGCTTTCCGACATTTTTCTGCTTCGCAAGACGTTTTTTTCTATGGGGCTTACTCGCAAAACGAATTTTTTTCCGTGGTCTCCCTTCCCCCCCCCCTTTTCTGAAAGGCGCTAAGCTCCTCATCTCTAAATTGCCGCTTATCCGCTAATCC
>JAXCMG010000088.1:175945-211259 GCA_034642415.1 Podarcis siculus | reverse complement strand
CCTTTTCTGAAAGGCGCTAAGCTCCTTATCTCTAAATTGCCGCTTATCCGCTAATCCGCTAAGCGCTAAAAGCCGCTAAAAGCCGCTTATCAGCTGTTTTACCGCTTATCAGCTGATCGGCTGATAGCGGAGCTCCGCAAGACGAAAATCCCTGCAAGACGAAGGCTCCCACAGAACGGATTATTTTCGTCTTGCGGGGCACCACTGTATAAGCTGGAATTACATATATTATCCCAGAAATGCTCAACGTAGAGAAAAGCTGCCACATATACAGTGCCTCAGTCCTCACATCCACTCTAACACTTAGGTGACTGTGCCATAATTTAAATAGTGTGACGTACCAACAATGAATTAGCTTAAGAGAAGCTTTTTTAATTCCTGCAGAAATTGTCTTAAAAGGGACATGAGTCCACATGGCTGACTAAGAGTCCTACATTCTACGTATCTTTACTAGAGCTCCTAAACAGTTGTACAGTTTGTGCTTATTAAGGTCTCCTGCTTTGAAGGTAACTTCCATATAATTTGCAAAAGCTCTCCCCGCATGTTTGTATTGTGCCAGTCTTTCTCAATGGACTTCTAAAACCCAACCAAATACTGGTACTTTGCATTATATTTAGCTTCCAGGGCTTTGATGCTTTTCTGTTGTTAATTCATTCTTATCTATTTTAATATGAATTTTCATACATCTTCTTTCTGGTGCAGGTTTGACCTCTCACAAATTTTGTCAAATTGTTGAATAACTTCCTCTTTTCCCCATTTCCCCCCCTCTTTTAAGTTTAGTAGAGTTGAACCAAATTTTTTGGCCTATTTTTTCTGCCACCTAGATTTTCTTTGAGGCTTATTTTTCATTCTGATGTGATCTTTTAAAGAGTTCTGAATATCACTGCCTGTAGCTCATCTATTGTGGTTGTCTGTGGGAATGTAACCTGCATTGTGTGATTCCTCATTAGTATTATTTGCATGACAGCACAAAACACTGTGTCATTTGAATACTGATAAAGAATGCACAATTATCAGTCCAGAGATGTATGCTGGATATTTCTCCCAGTCATCTACCAGAATGGTTTCACAGACCAGTTTAAGGTGTTGTAGTGCCTTCAGCATTATTACCTGTTTTGAAGGGTTATGTCATCAACTTTCACACCAAAAAGAAAGAAAGAAAAAGAAAGAAAGAAAGAAAGAAAGAAAGAAAGAAAGAAAGAAAGAAAGAAAGAAAGATACTATGGATAAGATATTTAGGTGAAATGTTTATTTTAAAATTAATATTATTATAGTTATTTTAATGTTCACAGATGGATTCCTCAGCTACAGAAATGACTCCATATGTGTTCTCATATGGAAAGGGTTACATGCAATAAACATTACCAAAATGTTCTTATCTGGCTGCCATATTGGAGACAGTGCATTTCCCAATATGATTCAACATCTGATACTTTTTGTAAAAAGGATATCTGTGCTTTTGCAGAAGTGGACTCTCTTTACACGACTTAGGCTAATTATTGGCTACAGAAATGTTTTGGGGCAATGTTAATTTCTGTGTACCTTTATGCTTCCTATCTTGATTATGTTTACAGTATGTGGTAGATCTTAACTGTATTGTAACTGCATTTGTATGATACAGAAACCATACAAATGTTGTTGTAGTCTCAACGACTGAGACTGCCCTTCTGCTCCCACCACCACACAATTTCCTTACTTGAATGCAACTCAAGACATAAGGCAAGCCAACTTCTTCTAATTCAATTTTCTACAGTTTCATGCCCTAGAATTGATTTTGCTCTGAGTTTATGCTCTGGAAGAAAACTCCTTTGAGTAGGGTGCACCTGCCTTCCATGCTGAAATTCTGTGCTGTGGACATTCCTTTGAATTTCTGATTTCTGACTGCACTCAGCCTTATAGGTGCTGCCCTATAAGGTAGCCAGTGTTGATTCCTTCCCCTATGTCTTGTCTACCATTGTCTTGCCTTCACTACTGGTTGTTCTTTTGTGACGAGTGGGAGCAAAGGGTGTATTGGCTCTGTAGTATCCTTGTGTCTGTACATGTGCAAATCTGCCGGTCAAGTTCACATCAACTCTTGTGTTGTTGCACACAAGAGTTTTCACAGTTCACACCATGCTGCTTTGCATCAGTTGCACACCCAATTTTTATCAGTGGTGGAATAGCTGCTGTTGGCCAGTTTGCTGATGTGATCACCGTACTGGTGGCTGCATGGGGTATAGAACTGTTGTTTTGATGGATCCTTCCATACCAACCATGATATTACTTTAACAGTTCCACTCACACCCTACCTTGTCGGTTCAAGAATGGTAAAGAGGCAACCTAGGAGAAGAAAAGTGATGAGGATGGAGGCGTTAGCCTATTGTTAAGTGTGTCCATTGTTATCGTCCTTCCATCCCAAATTATAATAGAATCTCAAAGGCAGGTGAAAACCTCCAGGCTCTTCTGTGAAACCAGTAAGGTATCCTGAAGCTTTAGATAATGAAGGTTTATGTAAAAAATGATCTTTGGTATATAATATGGCTATCTACCCCATGTCATTGGTGTTCCATGAAATTTGGTAAATGTAGAAACACACCCAGAGGAGTGTTCTAAGTTGTGTTCTGAGTTGTATTTCAGGAAGACATCTTGAGGCTTTGAACCAGTAAGAGTTTGCTTGACTTTTTAAGAGCATCTGTTGGTATCCTGCAGTTTCCAAGAGTGACTGCTGCTTTGTATTTTAACTCTTTCCTCAGGGGATCATTGAAAACGTTTGTTCACACAGTACACCTTTTACAGAAGCAAACAGAGCTGGGATCTCTGCCTGTAGCTGATGTGTTACACAGGTAGGAAGAAGGCTTCTGGGGGCAATCACATTGCTTTAGATCAAAAACTAATCTTAAAAATACACTCATGCATCAATGTTGGGATATTTTTTAAACTTAGAGTGAGCAATTAGAAAAGTCTATTCCCCACCCTTACCCAGAGCTTTTTACAAACCGGAACTACAATAATAGTCCTTACTGTTCATACATAGGCCATCCACCATTTAAGTATCGTATTTTTCCATGTATAAGACTAGGTTTTTTCCTAAAAAATAATGTCAAAAATTAGGGGATGTCTTATACATGGCGCCATCTCCCCCCAAATTTCTTAAATCTGAGTCCCCAAAAATAAGGGGGGGGTCTTATAGACGGAAAAATACAGTATATTTTAATGTGCACTGTATGTCTGTCTTTAACTAATTATTTCCATTTCATAGAAGCACTTCCCCCATTTCTAAACTTTACATTGTATTCATTCTCTAAAGGTTGTTGCTTTTGGAAGGGGGGCCTGGATCACCCTCTTGTTTGCTTGGGGGCAAACACATGGTGTCCTGGGGGTTTGAAGATATGTTGCCAGCACCTGATGCCAACCCGGGCTCAGGCTCAGAAAATAAAGGTGAGATTTGTGAATTTAACGAACAAGAACATTTCTGCATTGGGATTGCCTTGCCTTTTAAATAACCACAGTCTGAAGTTGTGACTGTCTGACTGCGCAGACAGTCAGAAGGTATTTATTTATTTGATTGATTGCATTTGCACCCTGTTGTTCAGCTGAAAAGGCTCCCAGTATAGCTTACGTGGAAAGCCCTTGTGCACCAGGGGAGTCCACTGCAGTAGACACACATGTTAAAATGTTGTTTGTACAAAGGTGGGATATTTTACCAAGCAGAATGCTAGATATGGTAATTTGTTTCCCAGTCTGTAATATGAAAAATCATCTAACAAGTAGGAGACAAATATTGTAGCACTCCTATTCAGGGTTCCAGCTAACCAGCCATGCCCTCTTCAAGGGTACACCATTCCATTTCCCTTCCCACCCCCTTCTTTTCTGTGTGTTTCCCCTCAGACAGTCAACCAGCTTTCTGTGGCCACTGAGCATGTTCAGTCCTTAGAGAGCTGTTTTGAGAGAGGGGGTCCCCTCAGGTCGGGTGTGGGTTTTGTTTTTTTGCTACTTCTGCTAATACCTCCTATTGTGTGTGGATGATGCCATCTTGGCGGCCCAAGGATCAACTCTCTGAGGATGAGCTCACAGTTAATAGGATGATGAGTGTGTGTGACAATAGGACCTTTGAATATTGGCCCTTGCAATGTAATTTTCAAAACCGTTTGATGTATGAATGAAGTGTGTGTATGTGGTTTTTCATCCTCTTTCATGGTTTAGGGCAGCTTTATGTATTGGTACTGAAACTGATACTCAGTCCAGAAGTTGTAAGTAATCTGAGTGAAGTACAACACATCAAGGAGTCTTCTTCTAGCCAATAGTGTCTGTGTTGTCCCAATAGTTTGAATGGGAAGCTGCATCTTCCCCCACCACCCTCAAAATATTATGACTTTGGAAAAGGTTGTCTTCTAAAGGTTTGTTTCCAGTGTTTGAAACTCCTATTGTTCTAGGCGCATTTTGCAACAGGGAATTTCATTTGCGCAAGCAGTTTCTGAGCTCTGGGTGCAGTGCTGCGCCTAAGATTTCAGATTAAAATTGTGGAATGGAAGGAAAGAAGGACCTTTTTCTGCCTCCCCACTTCCATCTACTTCCTGAAGATTGGAGAAGAGACGGGGGGGGGGGTGTGGCAGAGTAAGGACTAGACCATGTGAAAAATGAAGATAATATTTTAGCTGCAGTTCATTCATTTTCAGCATTGCGTTCTTGTTATAAAAAAAGCACGCCTAGACATTCCACTGTTGTGCCCATAACCTAGGTTTAAGGTGCCATTTAGCTCCTAGCTTTCATATCTCAGTTTCTTTTTTTTCTTTTTTGGATTTGTTCTTATTATTTTATTGGGTTTTATAAACAAGAATAATGTTATACAAACAAGTATACCAAGTTTTCTCATGTTTTTCTAACACTGTTTCCTTATACAGATGCAGACTTAGGACGCTGCCTTGCAGCAGATGGGCTTTATCTTTATACAACAAACTCAGTTGGCAGAGGAATAAGCAAATTAGGATCTGGATTGCATGGTACTTTACGGTAAGCTACGGCATCATTAAATGCTCAATTTGTTTATATTGCCAATTACTGTATTTGTCATCCCAAACACAGGACAGCAAATGGTGTTGAGAGTCATGTCTGCAGCAGTCTTCTGTTGGGAGCTGCCCAGAGTGGCTGGGGAAACCAGTGATGGGTGGGGTGTGTGTGTGTGTGTGTGTGTGTGTGTGTGTGTGTGTATATATATATATATATATTTCAGATTCTGAACTGTAATAAATAAAGGTGCATCATAACTGAAGTGTAACTTCCCTTCTTTTCCCTTCAGAGGCTTTGTGTACTGCCGTAATGAAGAGTTGGAACCAGGCTGGGTTGCTTTTGGCAATGGCAAGCTTCTTCACAGACCCGTCTCTTTTGATAACAAACCTCACTCCCTTTTCCAGGTTATTGACCAGAATACCCTGCAGGTAAAGTAAAAAAATGGAGCAGCATCTTTAATTTCATATCCATGGCACAGTGTTTTTTTGGAAATGTTTATCAGAGATTTGATAGTCCATTCAGCCACTTTTCTCTGTAGCCACACTTTGCAAACAAACTCTCCTTGATAACACAGTGTTCCAGGTTCACATCAAGACTCTGGAGACCTGCTGCTATTTCCCATTACCCTAGAGCAGAGCTTTCCAAACCGTGTGTCGTGACACATTAGTGTGTCGGCTGCATTGTGTACATGTGTCATGCAAACGCTGGAAAGAGGTTAGTTTAACCTTCAGTTTGCTAGTAAAACTGAATTACTGTGTCGAGAAATGATGCATGAGTAAAGTGCGTCACCAACATGGAAAGTTTGAAAAGCTCTGCCCTAGAGGGTGGCTTTGATAACTTGCAAGGCTGCCATTGGGGTGGGAGTGTACAGGTATTCCACTGATAAATAAAGAAGATGCAGGACATGCCTACTTCCAGAAACCATTTCCCCCTTGTTATTTCACCTTTCTGTCAGTGTCCTCTGGAGAAGGTTTGCAGTTTCCAAAAAGAAAAAAAGAAAAGGGCTAGTGTATGTGTTATCTTTTCCTGTAGAACTTCTTAATCTAGCGATTTAAAAGCTTTATTGACTTTTGCCTTGAAGTGAAGAAATATTACTTGGATCCTGATAATTTCCCCCCACCGTGTGTATTTCAGAGATTACTGTAGCAGTTTCTCTTTGAAGGGTAGAAATCCAACATCAAGAACATCTGTGGCTCAGCAAAAAATTGCATGCTAGCTGTATCAATGACTCATGGTCCTGATCCTAAGTCTTGATGTATCAGCAAACAAGTCACTAGCATGGGTATATAAACTGCTGTGCCTGCATAATGCCTCCAAAGAAGATGTTATGCCAGAGGTGCAGGGGAGAAATTAAGTTGGTTTTGCAGGCTGGTGTGCCTGTACCAGAGTTGGGACGCGGGTAGCATTGTGATATAAACCACTGCACTTCTTGGGCTTGCCAATCAGAAGGTCAGCGGTTCGAATCCGCACGGCAGTGATGAGCTCCCATTGCTCTGTCCCAACTCCTGGCAACCTAGCAGTTCGAAAGCACGCCAGTGCAAGTCAATAAATAGGTACTGCTGCAGTGGGAAGGTATACAGTGTTTCCGTGCGCTCTGGCACTCGTCACAATGTCCCATTGCGCCAGAAGTGGTTTAGTCATGCTGGCCACATGAGCAGAAAAGCTGTCTGTGGACAAACGCCAGCTCCCTTGGCCTGAAAAACAAGATGAGCACAGCACCCCATAGTCACCTTTGACTGAACTTAACCGTCCAGGGGTCCTTTACCTTTACCTTTTTTTATCTCAGTCTAGGATGAGGGGATGAATGGTTGCTGGAGGTTGGGGGTCCTCTGTTGTTGCTGCTTTTTCTGCCATGTTAGTTTTGTGCTTAGATTCTGTACTTAGAACTTGTAGCCACACATCTCTCTGGCTGTCATCTGCAAGTCTAATCTGAAAACATATAAAGCATTTTAAATCATATTAGTTATGTTCACAGTCAGTCTATCTATATACCTCATTTTGCACAAATGCATAAATGCAATCTGATCATTTCCCAAATACTGATATTTACACTCCAGCTGTCAAACATTACATCTTCACTTGATGGAAATAATTTTCTCCAGTTTGTCCAGTAACAATCAATCCAACTTTAAACTATCAGTCATGGGCTCTTCATTTTTGTTTGCTTCTTTTTTTGTGAGGGTGGGGCTGGGCCAGTGAAGCAGAAATGAAGCAGTTGGGCCTTTGGCCTGATGCAGCAGGGCTCTTCTTATGTTCCGGTTGATTAAATAGGATTGTACTATTGTACTTGCAAACTGTAATTGCTGTTGGTCGTATAAGAATATGTTAGATACCTCATATATGTTAAAGATACTCCTTTTCCAGTTAAAATGGAAATCATGCAAAATGTATATACTGTGATGTGAGACTTGGTTGTAAAAATGAAGCAATAGAGTAAATAATCTATTTAGTTGTAAAACAACATGATTTAGCTGTCAGATTTGCACCATTTTCTTAGTAAACATATGAAGTATCAAAGGGAGACTGATGTAAATAAAATCTTTTTCTTGCTTATTTAAATCATCAAGTCTTTCCCAGTTGTTCCTGGAGATGCTGGGAGCTGAACCTGGGATTTTCTGTTTGCAAAGTAGGTGCTTCACATATCGGCCCTCCCAAGTTCAAGGAAGTCAAGTGAAATTGAACATTGTGAGGATGTGGGAATTAATGGGAGTGCTTATTTGGTTATTGAGTGAATTTTTTTATTTATTTTTTTAAACCATAACAGCAACATTTCAGTGTGCTTGATTGGCAGATGTAAGTTTGCAAAATGTGAGTGCTTTTGTTTTGTAACAATTTTAGCAAGGTATCTGGACAAAGTAAGTTTGGTTTCCAGTACTTTCCTTTATAGCAATACCTCCGCGAACGTCCGCCTTGTCTAGCGTTCATTCCGGTGAATGTCCGTGGCAAACCCGGAAGTTTACTTTACAGGTTACTTCCAGGTTTGCCACTTGCACATGTGCAGAAGCACAAAATCACAGACGTGGTGCTTTGCCCTGCATCCTTTTCGGCTAGCGGCTGGGGCTCTGGAACTGATCCCGGCCACAAAACAAGGTATGACTGTATAGGCAGGTATGTTCAACAGTCCTACAAAGCATAAAAATTGGCGTTAATTATAAAATGAGACAAGTGAGCTAGTCTTTTGCAGAATTGCTCTGTGGTAATGGCTTGGCATATTATCTGGGCTCAAGCCCATGGTTTAGATCTCTCTGGATTAATCACAAGATGGTAACCATGAGATTGTATAGTTGATGGCTCATGGTTTGTCCATGATAGCTAAACCATGAGCCAAAGTTTGGATGACATATTAAGCCAACTTATGGCTTGGTTCAGGACAGCACTGCAACAAATTGACCAGGAAGGAGTAAAGCACCTTAGCATTATGCATAAACTAGGCCAGTTTATCATGTCAGTGTTCATGAGAGTTAGTACAACATAATTTTTATCCCTTCTCCTCCCGCCCTCTCTCTCACCTTCCTGTTCCCTTTGCTTTTATGCGATGCTACAGGTATGTCAGCTTCTCCCAATGCCAGCAGATCACTTTCCAGTTGGCAGCACTATGACCACTGTGCATCTTTCTTCCGATGGCACCTACTTCTATTGGATTTGGTCTCCTGCAAGCTTGAATGAAAAAACACCAAAGGGACACTCTGTCTTCATGGACGTTTTTGAGCTCACAGTGAGTGCTGTTACAAAGTGTGTTTTTTGGGGGGGGAGTGGCAATAGGAATTGGGCTTTTCTCTGTAACTAAAGTTAGTGCCTGAACTTTCTTCCCCCCTCCTCCCTCCTGGTCCCTTTTCCATTTGTGTTGTCTTAGACTGTGAGGATAAGGGACCATATTGTAAGCTGCTTTTTTGGCTAAGGAGCAGGATGCAAATGCCTTTAATGCTTAAAGCTAGTTACTGTTTGTTGTTTACAGAGGACTTTCAATTTGCAAAATATTTCCCCTTCTACGCCTTGTAGCTGTGACTACTCCATCTCTCTCTTCCATTTCTCCATTTGCATTTACTTGCTGCTGAATGTGTGTCCTGTGTACCATTTGATATTTTATTTCTCATGTGTTCACCCCTTTGTTTCATAATTATAAAATGCCCAAAGCCAATTTCTTTCTCATTGCATTGTGATCGACGCTGATGCTGCTCAGGATGGGCAGTCTGTGTCTCATAATTAAGGTTCATCCCTCCCCCATTTGAGCCTGTGCTCAGGGACTAGGGTTTGGGGTGCATTTCCCCCCCCCCCCAGACAGGTAATGCTCTGTGTTGTCTTGGCTCATTGGACTAGGTGGAAAATGGCGCCTGTGTGGCCAATCCCCTCCAAGAGCGGATAATACTCATGAGGAAAGAGGGGGATTCAGCAAAAAGCATCAATGAGATGCTTCTGAGCAGGCTTTCAAGGTACAGAGCCTCTCCCTCAGCAACCTTGGCTGCCCTGACTGGCTCCACCATCTCCAATACGCTGAAAGAGGACCAAGCAGGTGAGGAGGGGGGGGTTGTTTTAATGATTTTGCACCTTGATTTGCTTTGATAAGCAGAGTCCAGTATTAAGGATAATTTTGCTTCTCATGCCCTATGTGTCAGAGCACACCAGGAGCATCTCCTGCACAGTCTCTGCTGGAAGTGTGGGGTCCTCTTGCTTCAGATGAAGGCATTATCTTGGTAGATGGTGTCTCTTCTCAAGATCCTATATTGTAACACAAGTAACTGTGGGCTTCTCTTTGGGGTTTGAATCTCGCTTGTCCATCCATCCAGCTTCCATCCCAGAATTTAGCTTTCCCGCTCCCTTTTCTGCCTTTTTCATGGGCAACAGCATTTTATTTTATTTTGCTTCTCATGATGTTCATCTGATCTTTTCAGCTGCTAACACTAGTTGTGGTCTGCCTCTAAAAATGCTACGAAAGACTCCAATATACACATGTGGGACTTATTTGGTGATGTTAGTCCCACCCCCGGGTGGCTCTGGCAGCTCTGCCACACGGTCGCTCTTTGGTGGAACAAGTGGCTTGTCATCCTTGAAAAGTAAGTCCTCTCCAGCCTGCCTTCTTGCTCCCTCTGAGTTGGTTTGGTTTTTTTAAAACCCAGCAAACTGATTTGCCATGCATCTTGCGCTGCCTTTCCGCTTGGTCCCTAGATAATTCTCTTAATGTATCCAGTGCCATTATATTTATTTATTGTAAATCATTATTTTGCTCCATCTGTCCACCTTAAATAAGGCACTTCTTCCAAGTTTATTTCTCAGTTGTTGATTTGAGCTAGCTGGGTATAGCCCTGAAACCTATTTCCAGCATAGGGCTTAGTGTTCAAATTTGATGAAAATATCTGCCTAGTTGACATATAAAATTGGGGATAAGGGTATGCTTTGATGCAGCTTTGATGCAGCAGAGTTCCTTTTCTTGCAGACGGTTTTCTTTTAGCCCCACTCTGATACTGAAAGATTGTCGGGGAGCTGTAATTGCTTGAGGCAGGGAGCACAGCAGAGGGAAAGAGGGGTGGATTTCATTCCTCTCATCTCCTTTTCATGTAAGACTAGACACTCCTCCACCCTTGCTTTGCATGTGAATGTGACAGTCACATAACTAAAATACACATGACTGCCCTGCCCCTGTTGAGAGCATAGAATCATAGAATTGTAGCGTTAGAAGGGACCACAAGGGCCATCTAGTCCAGCCCCCTGCAATGGTGGTGCTACTGTTCCTGGACAACATGCTTATATAGTACCCACATTTTTCAGCCCAATGGGCACCTTCCAGAAGCTGCATATCAGTAGTGGGTGTAGTCAGAGGCAAAAGTGGGTAGTACGGTGGATGTGACGCTTACTGTTGTATAGTAGGCTACATTCCAGCAATACAAAAACCCAGGGGTTTCTATGCATACACTCCTCTCTGTTCAGCCAAACAAGAGGGATTATCACAGCTCAAGGAGACATTCCAGCCAGGCAAAGGCATTCAAGGAGGTTGCAGAGCTAGTCTGGGCAGAGGGCTTGGCCTGGGGAGAGTACCAAGGGTGGATAGAGAGCCCGCAAGGGCTTCTTTTGGCCCGTAGGTCTGAGGTTCCATACCCCTGACCTGCAACATATGGAGGGAGGCTTGGGGTTGCCAGTGACCTGTGGGGCTTCAGCTGAAGTTTAGGAAAAGCAGGTAGAGTTTCCAGGGCAAAAGGCTTCCAGTTAAGTACAAGCCTCGGTATCTCGATTCTCTCACTGTAGAAATTAAATAACTGTCTGTGTTTAACAATTAAGCTCCTGTGCATAACGCACAGTTCAAATAAATATGTGAGCTTTCAAGGGATTGATTGTAGGCTCTCTGTTTAAAGTTCTGGCTTCGAGTCTGGTGTACAGTATCTCAGATGGACAGTTTACAAGTCGAGCGGATCTCATTGATGCTGCTGGGAGCTCACTTGGACGCGGTGCTCTTGTTCCTGGTCTTGGTAAGGAATTAAAATGCAGTTTTAGATGCAACTTGGTAATGGCAATAATGGTGTTTGATGCCCTTGATTACAGGTTTCTCTGAGCAGAATCTGGCTTGCTTTAAACAGCTAATCTGTTCAGGCACACCTCTTTTTTTCTTTTTTAAAGTAACAGAAATAATCTGCCAAAGTAGGAGAAGGCTAATAAAGTTTATAATAAGAGGCAATTAACAATATATGTGTATAGGAGAATTGCTTGAAACTGTATATTTGCTCTAAACCTTGGCTGACCTAAGGTGCCATTGGCAGTGTAATGGTGGTTGGTTTTTTAAGTTAGCATTTGTGGATCATGGCAGAGGGGAGTTCAGACAGTCGTTTCTTGCTTTATTTTGTACCATCGATAGCAATATCTATAAATCTATTTGCAAAGTAAACACCAGCCTTGGAGTGGTGGACACTGGAGTGCTTGCTGTGGTTGAATGAAGGCAAGGGAGGCAGTCCATTAAAGCAAGCAGATCTATAGGGGGGGGAGTGCTTTTATCAGTTTCCCCCCCAAATCAGGTAAACTAGAAAACATGTAAAAAATCTGAGTTGCAAATAAGCTGCAATCTTGGAAAGATCTCTTATTAGATGTAAGATTCATTGCAAGAAGACTTCTGTAGCCGTTGGCTTAGCTGCTGAGCTGTTACGGAATGCTTAGGAATAGTCTTTACTTCTGAGGAATAAAAACAAAGAAAATAATAATAATAATAATAATAATAATAATAATAATAATAATAATAATAATAATAATAATTTTTATTTATATCCTACCCTCCCCAGTCGAAGCCGGGCTCAGAGCGGCTAACATCAAATGTATAACACATTAACATAAAATCAGACAATCAATTAAAATACATCCTTTAGGACCAAATGAAGCTGTTAGTGAGAAGGGGTGCAGAGGAGGGAGGAGGTGCATGCATATGTTAAGAGACAGGAATTGTTACCAACCATAAAGGCATCTGCCTGGACCTGTTTTGCATTATAAGCCACTTTTGATAAAAAGAGCTATTGATTGTTTTTGTTCAGGAGCGTGCTATGATGCTATGAATAACATGATCTGGACATGCTCGAACGACTATATTGATCAATGGTGCAATCCGGGGAACCAAGCCTTCCATTACGTTTGCCAGAGGCTAGGAGTCAGCCATATAATTGTGGAACCAAAAGGTGAGGGGGAAATCAGCAGTCAGCACTCTGTACAAAGTCATTGTTAGTGAAATGTGAGATGGACAGCCTGGATCAGTGGGCATTGCCTTTGAGCCATGCTGCACCTGACTGAGAAACCAGCAGGGCAGAACAGCTCTTTCATACAAGGTTGGTGAGGGTATATATAGAACAGAACTTCCTTTGATCAGAACCAAAATAATAATCAGGGTGTTTGAAGTTCTCCTGCTTTTGAAGTTACAAACTACAAGACGCTGGGATCTTTCCTTTGAATTTCTGTGGAATTCCGCAGAAGGAAGGCAATTGACTATTACAGCTGCAGGAGAAAGCCACAAAACGGTGCTTCTCTGAATGCAAACATTAGCAGTGAAATAATCAGGTATTGATACCACATCATCAGCTATATAGCACAAATTGTAGCGTGGGGCAAACATGTTTACCCTGTCAAAAGTCTCATGAAGTAGTTTGTTAATTGTCTTCCATTTGGAAAAAATGGGTTTGAGAGGTGGTGGCTTGCAAAGGCCAAACCAACAAATCCATGTTAGAGGGATCCAAGCTGTGCAAAATACCTTTGCTTCAGCACTGCATGTATGGTTGCTATTCCCAGTTATTTGAAACTTGTGGGCAGCTACACTCAATCTCCATGCCCTTCTCTTGCTTCCCTTCTATCCATATAAATATATGAAGACACCTTATACTGTCAGACCATTGGCCTACCTAGATGTCTACCTAGTGTTGCTTATTCCAACTGAGAGTGCCCCCCCCCCGAGATCGCAAGCACCAAACTTCACCATTCTACTTATAACCTGGAAACACTGAGGATCAAACCTGGGAATTCTCTGTTTGAATTCCACATGGTTATTTGAATATTTGGGGGTGGGGAACCTTATGTTTTAGACAAGGCACAGAAAGAATAAACCTTGATGATA
Source organism: Podarcis siculus (assembly GCA_034642415.1). NCBI lineage: Eukaryota > Metazoa > Chordata > Lepidosauria > Squamata > Lacertidae > Podarcis > Podarcis siculus. The sequence goes on along the minus strand of JAXCMG010000088.1, from coordinate 197,701 downwards.
CCTTGAAATGCACACTGCCGATTTATAAAACGTTTCTTACTGCTTTAGGAGATGCCATAACCACAAATGAGGTTATCAATCAATTACTGCACCATGTTGGTGCTATGTGTATCCATCAACTCAACCTGCTGGCAGCGAGTAACAACCTTCCAATCACAAACTTTCTGGGCAAGCAACACCCAATCGAGGGCCATCATCTGAGCAGCATTTGCGACATTATGGAGAAAGCTATGGTCAATGGGGACACCTGCATTATACGCTGCATCTTGGTTGTCTTCCAGGTGCGTGCTACCCTAGTGTAATTGTGCTATCCTAATGTAATTGTTTGCTTTTGGATTGGGGGTGTGGGATACTCAGGCAAAGTACTGTATTTTTCGCTCTATTGGACGCACCGGACCATAGGACACACCGGACCATAGGAGGGGGAGAACAGGAAAAAACAATTTTTTTCCTGTTCTCCCCCTCTAAGTCAAGGTGCGTTCTCTGCATTCAAGGTGTGTTCACCTGAAGCCTCCGGAGCCCAGCGGGAGTTCCTGCTGGGCTCTGGAGGCTTTGGGTTCCTTTCAACCTGCTTTTTGGGGCTGGGGGGGGGGGGGGAGCGCTGCTTTCCCCACCGCCAGCCTCCAAACCAGGTCGGGTTTGGAGGCTGCTATCCGCCGAGCTCCCCAGGCTTCCGGATATCTGCTCAGCGTGCCCCAGGCTTCGGGATACTCCCAAGGCTTGCGGATAGCTTCCTGAAGCCTGGAGAACGAGAGGGGTTGGTGCGCACCGACCCCTCTCGCTCTCCAGGCTTCAGCGAAAGCCTGCATTCGCTCCATAGGATGCACACTCATTTCCCCTTCATTTTTGGAGGGGAAAAAGTGCGTCCTATAGAGCGAAAAATACGGTACCCTTAGTGGGGTTCCCTTAACCTGGGAGTGGTGGGATATGTAAGGATTTTCTCACGCTTCCTGTGAGCAGAGTCAGAAGTGCTGGAACTGAATTGGAGCATTGGTGGGTTCTTTCTCAGTCATGGAAGCTTTATCCAAGAGAGGTGTTCTTGATGGTATTCTCCAGCAATTGTTGTAAGCATTATCAGACCCACCTGTTTCAGCTAACTTGTGTGGTTAAGTCAGTAGAGGGCAGAGGAAATGTTCACATTTTATTCTGTTTTTTCTTGAGGGTCTTTTGCTTTTTGTTCCTCACCTTTGGTCACTGGAATGAAGCTGGTGAGAGGGGTTGTCCACCTTTTTCAGGTGTATGGTCACACCTGCAAACTGAAGCAATTGTTATAGGAATCACACATGCGCTCTGCTACCAATCACACACTGCAAACTAATCTGTTGGCTCCAACTCAGTGCTTCCTTTAAATCTGCTTTCAGTGAGAGTGGGGACCCTGTGGGCATGGCAGAGACTGCAATAAATTACAGTGGTACCTCAGGTTACAAACACTTCAGGTTACAGACTCTGCTAACCCAGAAATAGTGCTTCAGGTTAAGAAGTTTGCTTCAGGATGAGAACAGAAATTGTGCTCTGGCGGTGCAGCGGCAGCAGGAGGCCCCATTAGCTAAAGTGGTCTTCAGGTTAAGAACAGACCTCTGGAACGAATTAAGTACTTAACCCGAGGTACCACTGTATATTAATATAAATAAGTAAACCATCAGATTCCATATACTCTTTTTATGGTACTCACTCATATCTGACAATTCAACACAAGCATTTTTGCATACAGTCCCATGTTTGTCCTTGCAGGTGGTTTTTAAATTTTTCTTCAGCCCCCAAACCGAGAAGAATCGTGACATCGTAAGACGATCCGGCCTCTTGCTTTGGCAGTTACTGATGGCACCAGTGGACCAGATCAGCCCTGAGATTCAGAAGGAGGTCTGCCTGGCAATCAGGTATGTCCTCTTAGCTCACTACAATCACTCAAATCTACAAATGCTGTAGTCCTTGTGAGGATAATACTTCCTAGGCCTGACTTGGTAAAAACCACAAAGCAGCCATTCTAAGCTTCCTTATAGTAAAGTGTGAATTTTCTGTGCTTTACACTAGGGCTTGGCTGAACCTAGCCCAAAGGAAGGCAGCTAGTTTGGTCACCAGTATATGCTAGGCTTCCTCCCTGTCTATTCCAGGTCACAGGGTGTTTTTTTTGGAAGGAACTGCTACTGTCACTTTCCAGCTTGCTTCTTGCTAAAGGTAAAGGGACCCCTAACCGTTAGGTCCAGTCGCGGACGACTGGGGTTGTGGCGCTCATCTTGCTTTATTGGTCGAGGGAGCCGGCGTACAGCTTCTGGGTCATGTGGCCAGCATGACTAAGCCACTTCTGGTGAACCAGAGCAGTGCACAGAAACGCCATTTACCTTCCTGCCGGAGCGGTACCCATTTATCTACTTACACTTTAATGTGTTTTCGAACTGCTAGGTGGGCAGGAGCTGGGAGCAAGCAACAGGAGCTCACCCCGTCACAGGGATTCGAACCGCTGACCTTCTGATCAGCAAGCCTTAGGCTCTGTGATTTAGACCACAGCGCCACCCATGTCCCATTGCTTCTTGCTAGCTGAGGTTAAAAATCTAAAAATGAGAGGAGGTTGTGGGTGGGGTGGATATTTGCCAGACAACATTCAAGCTTTGTCATTGGGTTCTGTCTTATACAGGACGCTTGCAGCACACAGTAGTAGAGAATATAAACCTGTTGTTTAAATGCATAACTTTAAAATTAGCCAGCTGGCCAGCCTATTTCCTAGCTTTGGGCATTGCACTCTTAGGAGGCCATCAGTTAAAATAGTCAGAAAGTCCTAGATAGCTGGTATCAGCTATATAGAAGAACGAAAGCATTTCTACCATCTACTTTAGGGTGACTTTGAAGTTCTCTTGTGAGAGCTACTGCTGCTGGTGCTGGTTGGGCATAGTTATTTTGGCTAGTTGTAGTTACAAGGTTGAAGATGGTCCCCACTCTTCTATCTGCCACCAAAGCATGGGGAGCATCACAGTCCTGCATTAAGATAACCAGATAATGTACATCTAAAGGACAAAGGGCATTCATCTTGGGCAGGCAAAGGCAAACTCGGCCCTCAAGATATTTTGGGACTACAATTCCCATCATCCCTGACGACTGGTCCTGTTAGCTAGGGATGATGGGAGTTGTAGTCCCAAAACATCTGGACAGCCGAGTTTGCCCATGCCTGATCTTGGGTGTTGCATTTTCCTGTATATGGGACACACTCCAAAACTTGAGAACAAAATCTTCTAGAGTAGTTTGCAGATCTGTATTTACGAGGCGCAGTGTTCTCAGTTCTGGAATAATAACCGCGTATTTTGGATCCTGTTTTTTTCAGCCATGTTGATTAATGTTAGAGAATTATTAACTGGTTGCTGCACTGTATGACCAGATAACGTTGTTGAAGAAACTTGGTTTAATTCTACACTGGTGAAGTGTAGAATTAAATTTTCAGAGTGTAGAATTAAATTAATAGCCAGCCAGCTGAGTGCTGGACTTTGATCTGGCAAACTTGAGTTCAAATTCCTCCTGAGCCACAGGCTGACTGCATAGCCTTGGTTGAGTTGCAGTCACTTAGCCTCATATCCTCTTCTATGAAATAAGAGTATTCTTAATTTACATCACTGGGTACCGAATGCAATAGAGATTGTGCATTGTGTAAGTTGCTAGCAAACATTTCAAGAAATGACACAGGTAAGACTTAAGCTAAAATATAATTGCTTCTGTCGTATGATTTCCTTGCTCTTTGTGGCACAAGCAGCAGCAGCAACAACAACAGACAATTAAATAAAGAGGGAAAAGATGTGTGCTTTCATTCCTTTAACTGTAGAAGCAATTGCTTGCTTGAACCTTATTTCCCATAAAATAATTCTTAGTTTGAGTCTGGTTACATAACAGGGTGGAAAAGGCTTCCTTTTGATATCCGAAGAGGCCCCTTTTGAACATAGTGGTTTTCTTTGTATATATTATTATTACACTTACGCCCCACCTTTCCTCCAAGGAGTTCAAGGTAGTATACATAGTTTTCTTCCTTGTTTTATCCTCGCAACAACCCTGTGAGGTAGCTTAGTCTGAGATAGTGCAACTGGAAGATTACCCAGTGAGCTTCATGGTTGAGTGGAAATTTGAACCCTGGTCCCCTAGGTCTTAGTCCAGCCACTTCCCCAAACTGTCTGTTGATGGCCTTCTTGCTTAACCATAAACATCATTCAGAAAGCCCCAACATTCCCGACTTTTCTTTTATACTCAGGAAGCAAATGCTAACAATTTTCAGAAAGGTAGTCTCAATAGTCGAAAGAAAGAAAGAAAGAAAGAAAGAAAGAAAGAAAGAAAGAAAGAAAGAAGACAATGTTTATGCTACAATTAATCTGCTTGATTTTAGGGTACCCCGATACTCTGTTGCTGCTGTCTTTGCAGATACTAAATGTTACCTTTTCTTTTCTCTTCTTTAAGCTCTGGTCTAAATAACCTGTATCCTGGAGAAGTGGAAATTAATAACTTGCTTAAGTTGGTTTTAACAGAAGGTAAGTGTTTTCACTAAGACTGTAATGAAAATTCATTGTAGGCAGCTTCCACACGGATATTTTGATCTAGAGTAGCCATGTTTTCCTGATGTTGTCAACAAATATCTCCCTATCATGCCTTTCCTGTTCAGCTTCTACTGTATTTCAGAGTGCCAAAAATCCAGCTCTTTCCCCCCTCCAGATGCCCCAGATGTAGGTGGCCCATTGTGCTGCCATTCTGGCTGGTTGTGACCTGTATAGATTATGCTAGCCATTTCATTCCATGGAAATCAGATCTGTCAATGTAACCCTTCCCTTTCCAAATCCATGATTAGGAATACAGTGAGGGGAGGCGGGAGTATTTAACCAATAATAATAATAATAATAATAATAATTTATTATTTATACCCTGCCCATCTGGCTGGGTTTTCCCAACCACTCTGGGCAGCTCCCAACAGAATATTAAAAACACGATAAAACATCAAATGTTAAAAGCTTCCTTAAACAGGGCTGCCTTCAGATGTCTTCTAAAAGTCAGATAGTTGTTTATTTCCTTGACATGATGGGAGGGTGTTCCACAGGGCGGGCGCCACTACCGAGAAGGCCCTCTGTCTGGTTCCCTGTAACGTCGCTTCTTGCAGTGAGGGAACCGCCAGAAGGCCCTCGGAGCTGGACCTCATTGTCTGGGCTGAACGATGGGGGTGGAGACGCTCCTTCAGGTATACTGGGCCGAGGCCGTTTCACAATAGTCTCAGTGAAAACCAGCATTTGGGGTTGGAAAAAGTGGACTGCACACTTGGCAGCAGAGTGTTAGAAGTCTGGAAGCAGAATTTTTATTCCATTTCCAGTTTACAGCAGAGCAGCAATACTTGGTAGCTGCTAAATCATCCACATCTAGAAGCATCTACCGGCTAAAAGTATATGGTCCAGAAAGCATAGTCTGCTGCACATTTAATAAGAAATATTTTCATCTAGCATGAATTTACAGCTGAGGCCAACATCTATATATAGCCAGTTTCCCGCATGAATTATTCCCTTGTAGGAGACAGAAACAGTGGGCTTGCCCAGCTTCGAAATGTGATCATGACTAACCTGGCTGAGCAGCTTCAGAACAACAGATTTGGTAGCGAAGATGATGAGCATTACAGGTAAGGGACATGGGTCTTCCTGCATGTAAGGGATGTAATTTGCCTAGTGCACATGCTGAAAGCTCTGGATCCTATCCAGTCAAGACTTCTCTCAGAGTTGCTGCTTCTGTCGTACAGCTTCCAAGTGTTTCATCACAGCTTGCTTGGGGCAAGTGGCCCCTTTAAAAAGGAATGGAGATGGCACAAATCCTGTGTCTTACTAAGCAACAGAAAAGGAACAATTAGTAACGGTTTCAAGAAACAATAATCACAACAACAGAAGCCTACAAGAAATTGTTTGGGGGGTTTTTTTTGGTAGCTTCAGGCCTGTTGATTTTCCCCTCAAGAAGAGTGTCTAAAAATTGAGTTCAAATCCCAGAGAAGATTTGGCAGTAAGATAAATAATATGGTACATCCTCCACAGAGCCAGTGCTACAAGGACAGAATCTTGGATCATAATACAGTGGTACCTCGCAAGACGAATGCCTCGCAAGAAGAAAAACTCGCAAGACGAAAGAGTTTTCCGTTTTTTGAGTCACTTCGCAAGACGAATTTCCCTATGGGCTTGCTGCGCAAGACGAAAACGTCTTGCGAGTTCGTTTCCTTTTTCTTAATTGCGAGTTTGTTTCCTTTTTCTTAAAGCCGCTTTTTCTTAAAGCCGCTAAGTACCGTTAATAGCCGTTAATAGCCGTGCTTCGCAAGACGAAAAATCCGCAAGACGAAGAAACTCGCAGAATGAATTAATTTCGTCTTGCGAGGCACCACAGTATATGTTTTTATTATTTATTTATTTATTTACTGCTTATCCTTCACCCTGAGGTCCTAGGACGGTTTACGGCATTACAATACAATATTAGAAACAGATTAAAACAATCCTAAAAAATTACACCTCAAGTGTCAAAGCCATGGTAAAGAGTTGCATCTTCAGCCTTCTCTGGAAGCTGTATAATGAAGGTGCTAGACACGCCTCTGTGGGGAAGGAGTTCCACAGAATGCCCTATCCCGGGTCCCCAGGGAAGAGGAACTACTAAGATGGCCCCCTCTACCAAGAGGGTATGTAGGAAAGGAGGCAGTCTTTCAGATATTTCAGGTCTGTGTCGTTCAGGGCAAGTTATTTTGAAAGTACTCCAGATCAAAAGAGATACTCAAGCCCCAGATCTTTACTTGCTATACTTACTCTCCATGGACCTAACATAAAAACATGTGACTGAAAAACTATGGGTAGTATATTAAACAAACAAACAAACAAACAAACATTAGATTGCAAGACAGATAAAGGAAACCATTTGTTGCAGTTTTAGGAAAGCACATTTGGAATAACCAAACAGAAGTTGGAAAGTGTGAATTTGCAGTCCTCAGCAATTAAATGATGACATAAAATGATCCGTTTTATATTTCCCCAACCACCACACACAACTCTCTTGTGCACAGCAATTATTTGCAACGAGATCCCCTTTGGATCTTTATGGGCAGTGCAAACTGTCAGAAGGCCCAATCCACAGGGAGTTTCCTCTGCCCAGGCATTTGCTAGGTACGCGTTTGCCTGCATCAGAAAGCTTCTCATAAATTTGTGCTCCCGTTTCTGGGATCTAAAGAGCTGCTTCAGGCACTTCCGAGTGCTAGAGTGCACCAGTGGAGTTTTGAGCTTGGAAGCACAGACCCCCACACCACAGCTAGGGCCAGCCCACCCATGAAGTGGGGTGAAGCAGCTGCCTCAGGTGGCAGAAGCCCCCAAAGCAGACTCACCTGTGCCTCTGCCACTGGCACTGGTGCTGAGAGATTTTCTGAGATCTCTTGCCTAAAACCAGCTTTGATGCTGGCGCCACTTCTCTGACGGCAGAGGCAGTGGCACGGAGGTGGTGCTGGCAGAGGTGGGTGGCGTGGCAGAGCAAGGTGGCACAGACTTCCTGTTTTGTCTCACATGTTGCAATGGGACATGCTGCCGTGACCCCAGCAGTGTCAAAAACTTTTGAACCCCCCCCCTTTTAAGGAGTTTGTTGTAAGGCATAGGGTCCTGCTGTTAGATGTGTGGAGCTGTCCTGTAGACAGATGTAAGTTAAGTAAATAAAAACATGGTTGTGTCTTTTATGGTAGCTACTAGTTCACCATTACCAAAAAAACTGAATATGCTTGCACATGAGTGTTTTTGTTTCCAGTACTGAACCCTCACCATTGTACCATATATTTCCTACATTTTTAAAGACTAAACGATGAACTTTTGCACTACATTCTCAAGATCGTTGTCCGAGAATCATGTATCTTAATCACCAAGTGCCAAACTGTATCCAGAGATGAATTTCAAAGGCTCCTCTCAACTGTGCCTGTGAGTAACACCTCCTAGCTTGCTCTTTTTTTCAAAAGGGCCTCTTGTTTTATGGGTACAGCCAGGATAGGGGCAGTGCAGCAGTCTCTGCAAGGTTTAAGGGGAGCATTTGGATTGTCAAATGTTATAGATGAGCCTGCAAACCTCACTGATTGTTTTCTGGATGCCACCTGCATGCCGATGTATTGACACTCTCCTACACAAGAGAAACAAGGACCTATGTACCTAGGAGAGTTCGGAACTTGTGATTCAGATTGTACTAACAGGCAGCAGCCGCTGATGCTGCTCTTCCAGTTTTCCCCCCAGCCTCACCTAGGAAGAGCAGTCTTATACTTTGTCCTGCCATGAAATTGAGCACCTGGCTAAACCGGCATGAACGTTTCCATGCTGTCTGCTGTGAGTGTTTGGCCAGGTGTCTGATAATGCCTTGCATCCCCATGTTGCCCTGCTCTGTCTCCCTGCCACTTACTTTGAACGCCAACCACAAAAAAATAATCCTAATTAAGAGCTAATGTTAGCATGGTAGTTAAAAGTGAATGGCATGACGGGGAGTCTGGTTTAAGTCTTGGCATTAGTGGTAAAACTCAATGAACAAACCAGTGTTGATCGCTTTTAATGTGATTTTTTATTTTAGATTGTGTTTTAATAACTTTCAAGCTGCTTTTGGTTCTGTCTGTAGAAAACTGGGGTATAAATAAAAACAAATGAATGGATCAGAATCAAACCAAGCCACTCTGTTTTAGCCTCAGCCCTCATTGTAATAGTGTTTATCTTGCTACATTTTTATCCTGCCTCATTTGCTCAGAGCTGCAGCCTTCCCGCTCATTTATCTTTGTAACAGTCATGAGAGGTAGGTGAGTGTGAGTAAATGACCCAAGCTTATCCAGTGAGTTTTGCACCTAAATGGGAAACTGAACCTAGTTATTTCCATTGTTCACTGGCACAGTTTTGCCACTATACCATACTGGCTGCATGATGAACATAACAATCCTGACCTGCTTTACAGGAGAGTCACAGGGTTAGGAAGAAGCAGCCTGAATATTTGGGAAGAATTGCAGGAAATGCTAAACCAATGGGTACTGGCTTTGGGAAGTAGTAGGTGGGACCAGATTTAGACCAGTGTACTGTGCTAATTGAAATGCTGGGCCCAAGCCACCCAAAGTCTGCACCAAGAATAGCAGAATTCTGTGTCCTCTCTAGGCATGCAGATTTGCATAACTGCTTCTATTTTGCATCATTGTGGTTTTGCCAGTTGTGGAGGAGGGGTAAGGAGTTAGGCAGAGCATTGGAGCTCTCCTGCTCTGTTACTTTCTAGTTGCCTCCACTCCTGAGATTTCAGCAGACATTTCCTCACACTTTGAAGCATATCTGAAAAGCCAATAAGGGCTGGCAACTTGCTTTAAGTAAAAAAAAATGGAAGCATGGGGTTTTCAGGAAGCTGAATTCAATTTAGGTTTTCTGTGTCCCCATTGTTTGAAACTTACAGTTACACTGTGTACTGCAATAAATATGATGAGATCCCATTACCACTCTGTTGACCTTTCTAGAATGTATCCATTGATCCCTGTGAATTCAGCTTTGTTTTAAGAATTAATTTGACTGTTACTTGCCTATGTGTCAACTAAGCAAAATCCAGCAATTTGTGACACATCTCTCAAATTTTAGCTTGAGTTAGTGACTCTTTTGTTACATTCTTGTAATGCACTGCAGAGCTGTGACAGTCTAGCAGCAGAATGATTTGACATTTCCCTGTTCGTTTTCTTCCTCTGTGTTTCAAAAATAGCACACAACCTTTTTCTGTGCTGATTTTCTAGTTGAAGTGTTGAGATGATAATGCAAATGGTGCTCATTTATATTAAAGGCTGCCTCTTCTTGCCTGTGGTATCTGATGGCCGTACAGAACCATCTTCTGAGTAATACAATTTTGATTAAGCCTGACGAAAACGATGACAGTGACAGCTCCTTGCAGGGAGAGACATTGAAGGTACAGGTAAACACCAATATTAAATTCCAGTTCTGATTTCAACAACCCATGCTCTCTTCCGGCCCTTGTATCTCTGCAGTTCAGCTGATGGGTATACCCTCTCTGTGCTGTCTTGTCCCTTCTTGTTGTCTCAGTGTAATTTTGTGACAGCTTCAGCTAGAATTCTCAATGGTGACCTCTTCAGGAGGGAAGGTGCTGTTGAAGCTATGTGTGCCCTAATTCAGGAACTCTTGTGCCTTGCAATGCATGGCTAGGCTCCCCTGTTGACCTCCACCAGAGTGGCATTCAGGAAGACCAACAGAGATCATTGTGTGCTGCCGCCGCCGCTTCTCTCCACCAACTGCAAGTTCAGTCCACAGGTGGCTGTTCCTCAAGAGGGCCTCTATTTTGAACCATCAAATTAGTCTGCACTGAAAGACTATCATTACCAATAAATCATTGGCTGTGGAACTTTCTTCCATAGGATACAGTCATTGCCACCAACTTGGATGGCTTTAAAAGAGGATTAGACAAATGAATGGAGGTACATAAGGCCATCACTAGCTACTAGCCACCATGGCTGTGCTCTGACTCCACAGCTGAAGGCATCACTGCTTCTGAATACCAGCTGCTAGAAACAGTAGGAGGGGAGGGTGCTTTTGTGCTCGAATCCTGCTTGCTGGTTTCCCACAGGCAACTACCGTATTTTTTGCTCTATAAGACTTACTTTTTCCCTCCTAAAAAGTAAGGGGAAATGTGTGTGCATCTTATGGAGCGAATGCAGGCTGCGCAGCTATCCCAGAAGCCAGAACAGCAAGAGGGATTGCTGCTTTCACTGTGCAGTGATCCCTCTTGCTGTTCTGGCTTCTGAGATTCAGAGTATTTTATTTTTTCTTGTTTTCCTCCTCCAAAAACTAGCTGCGTCTTGTGGTCTGGTGCGTCTTATAGAGCGAAAAATACGGTATTTGGCCACTGTGAGAACAGGATGCTGGACTAGATGGGCCATTGGACTTATCTAGCAGGCTTTTCTTACGCCAGAGTCTCCTTGTTTTAGAGAAAGAATTTTGGCAGATAGTTCTGTATTCCAGGCCTTGCTCCAGGTTGTTGCTTTTTTTAATCTATAACATTATAATTTATTCCCATTCATTTTAGAATATATCCATCTATGGGCCTTTAAAACTTCTAGAGTATTTACCTGTCCCTCCCACAAATGAAATCTCTATTTCTTAACCATATGGCATCTAAAAGGGTTCTCTGGGTGTAAGCATAGAGTAGGCCTCAGGAACCTGTGGCCTCCAAGATATTACTGAACTTCCATGGTTCCTGAGCATTGCAATGCTGGCTAGGGCTGATCTAGAGGGCCGCAAGTTTCCCATCCCTGGCATGGAGGGTAGCTTTGCATTTTCATCGCTTTTTATTCCTGGAGCTGCCCTACCCCCTCCATGGAACCCCAGAGGGAACCTTTGTCTTGGACGGTTCTACACAGACTTAAACAGGTTTATCTCACTAAAGGTCATGACTTTTCTCACACCTCAGACCTTGTTGGTTACAATTTGGTGAGGGAGCTAAGAACCTCTAAATCGAGAATTCTTCAGCTTCAGAAATGCTCAGGGTTTCCTGAAAGAAGCTGTGCTGCCTAGGGCCAAACTACACATTCTGATAAAATACTCTTTTTAAAAAAGTGCCCTTAAGCAAGCCTCATTTAAGTTTGAAGAAACAGCAGCTGTGGGTCCCGGGTCTGGAATTTGCTCCCACTCCATACTGGTGTCCTGCTGACCCCTGAGGAGCAAAGAAGCTGGGGAGATTTTTGACAGGAAACCTGCACAGGTTAGATAGCACTAGTAGATAGTGTGATCCAAATTGAGACCCTTTTTCTCAAAACAAAAGTAAAAATGTGAGGGAGGTCGATTTAAGCATATGGCTTGACCCTTAAGTAGGTTTCAAACCTGTTTATGTCTGTGGTATGGATGCCCCCATCAGCAACCCTTTCGCATTTTGACTTACTCTAAGTCAGTGTGATAACCTCTAAAAACTTTGATCCTAAGTGGTTGCTGCCTCAATGCCATTCTAGATGGACCTCTTTGCAAACGTGACCGGGTGACTGTCCTAGAGCTATTGCTTTAACTGAACCACTGGGTATTCCTGATAAGGGAAAGCAATCCCTACACTTTCAAGTACTTTGAAATTTAAACATGTTGCTAGCTGTACCACTCAGGGGGATCTGTGTTCAGCAAAGCAGTGCTGTAGAATTTCTGAAAACATAATCGCCCCATCAACTTCACCGCCACTCTCTAGGGAATATTACTTGCTTATCTGAAGAAATGGGGCAAAATATGCTTTTATGCAGGGCCTGTGCTACTTTTCCAGCTGGCTTTGCATTTATTATCTCAGCTGCTTAAGGGAGGAGCAGCGAAGGAAAGGCAGCCCACAGCCCACTACTCAAGGCTGAGCCCTTGGGCTGGTAGAGAAGAACAGCTTCCACTTCTTTCTACAGGGCCCTCACACGAAGCCCATGTTTAGTTTTGCACCTTTATTTTCAATTCTGTCAGTCTCCTTTTTGCTATTCTTTGGCGTACTTGTGTACTTGTATGAAGTAAATGCTGACTGTGTCCATGCCGTCTTTCATCCAACAAAACACGTTTTTATTTTTTCCAGTTCTTCTCTGCAGTTCGTATCATCCTCTCTTCCCTTCTAAGACTGTTTCGTTCCTTGTCTGGCCAGCAGACAGGGCTGGATAAACCATTCTGATAAGTACTGTATGCAGTCGGGGCTTAGCCCACTAGAGTCCCTTGTCTGCAGTTAACTAGCTGGAGTTTCCCAAATGCAACATGCATGTTTTATTCCCCCCCCCCCCACTTAAAAAAAAGAATCTAGGGAGGGAAATGACTGTTTCAGTCAGCCATAGGAAAATATCAAACAACATTGTTTTTCTGCAGTATAAATAGCGTCGTCAGATCTGCAGAAGATTTGCCAATTGAGCAGGATGGTGAGGACAGAAGAAGGGGGAATGTGTGTGTGTGTGTGCGCATGCTCTTGTGCCCACTAAGGTTGCTGCAAAAAGAAAAAAAACTATCTAGTTGTTGTAAAAGGTTTAATGGCTTAAATCTGTGTCATTTTGCATAGGAGGAAGAGCAATCATTCTGAGGGAGGTATTATTTTATTTGGTTTTGGAAGTAAACAGCATCTTAGAAGAGGAATTCCACCACCCCTGTGTGTGAGAGTGTGAGACAGAGACAGAGAGAGAAATACAAATATAATCCTTCTGTTATGGGTGCCTACTACTTGTATTTTTTTAGTACTTAAAGAAAAAAGTTAACATTTTCCCCACAATCTGCTGCCGAATGACTTTGGCACTTCAAAAAAATCAGTTAATCAAACTTGATTCCTCACTAGAAATTGTGGCCCTTGTGCTCACCTTCATGCATAGACATTGGAAGACACGTTGTGTGTCTGAGAAGGAACCTTCCCTACTTCAGAAATGACTCAATAGGGCTTCCATGTTGTTTTTATCGGGCCTTATTGACAGGGAGCCCTCCTGGTCAAAATATGTCCTTCATTTCCTGCATAGTACATCTTGCACTCTAATTAATTAATTTTTTTCCTAGTACTTTGGAGTTTAACCTTTTAAACTTCCAGCTGACACAGGAAAAGAGAGATTGTTTCCCTGCAGAGTCAAAAGTGGAGCCATAGCAGCTTCTGTTTTCATGGTGTGTCCACCCTTTTCTTGTGTCCCAGTTACATCTCTGATCAAGGTGGATGAGTGGGGATTCAAAAGCACAGCAAAAGACCTCTGGATGGAGATGGGGACCAAATGAATGTATCTGCCATAGGCAGTGGTGCCTCTCTGACCACCTTCAGTTGTTTGAAGGAAACTATTGTCTGTCTCCAGTCTCAGTCCCGGAGAGATCTGTTGGTGCCGGCTTCATTGTCATGATCATCACATAAACTGCTTATTTTTTTGTTCTGTTTGCTTGCTTGCTTGTTTTTAAGACCAGCCGTTCCCTTGGCCATGTAAACACAAGTTTCTTCTTAACGTTTTTGTGCCTAGGAGCTTAAAGCTAGTATCTTGGCTCTGGCTACTCAGATCCTTACGGGATGCGATGAAGTTCTAGAAATGCTGCAGCAAGTCACCACTGCTCTGATAAACAGCGATATTCCAGACAGGGAGCAGCGGTAAGTTTATGTACTTCATTTGCTTTGGAGATTCACGCCCCACCTTGATTTTGAAAGGTCCTCAAGGCAGTTTACAACAGACTGCAAAGCATAAAACGAAAAGACACACAACCTGATATCCCTCAGCTGTCTGGATGAAGGATGGGATCGATATGTGCTTCCATTCTGGTCTGCAGTCCCAGGACGCTGGGCAGTTGGTGCAGAGTGATCTTTCTGGGGGAGGGAGGGAGGGAAGAAAGCTATCTGCAGCTGTCCTTTCTCTGGATGAGAGAAGTGGCCATGCTGCTATTGCCTTTTCCTGGATGAGAGAGGGAGGTGTAATAGTCCAATGGCCCTTGATACTCTGCCTAATAGATGGCACTAGAATGTGCTTCCTTTTAGTTCTGCAAGTTTCTGTTTGCTTCCTTGGCAAAGGGCATTCACCAGAACTTGCAGCATTTTGCTGTATCTCTCTTTACTGTTGCCAAAATCAGGAGATTTGGGGAACTGTCGTGCAGTTTTTGTGTGTGCTGGAGGCTATTTGGTTGGCAGGATGCAAGTTCAGGCAGGGTCTGAGTCTCAAACTAAAATGTTCCAGGGCATAAGAAAAGTCTGAACAAGGGGCATTGTGAGCAAGGGTTCATTCTTCAGAGGGTGGGAGAGGCCTAAATAAGAGCTGTGTCAGAAGGAGAAGTTTGACAACAGCAGCAACAAGGGCAGGCTTCAGGAGCTCCAGAAGAGATGATGGAAAGTTGGGAGGTGTCAGGGATCTGGGGAACAGCACCTAAGAAAGCTTGTTGCACTGTTGAAGATAGGATCTATTTGGGAGGTTAAGGCAGGCATAGGCAAACTCGGCCCTCCAGATGTTTTGGGACTACAACTCCCAACATCCCTAGCTAACAGGACCAGATGATGGGAGTTGTAGTCCCAAAACAGCTGGAGGGATGAGTTTGCCAATGCCTGGGTTAAGGCAACCTGGGGTGGGACATTCACAGTAAGCCAGTTGGGTATGCCGAAGCAGGACTGGTAAGTGAGCATGGCAGCAAGATGCTCTAAATCCAGAGGGCCTATCATTGCAGGTTAAAAGGCCTGGAGCAGGTGACCAAAGCCACAATGCTGGGCCATTTGCTTCCTGTTTTGCTGACCTCTCTGATGCACCCCAATCTCCAAACATTGACCATGGCCGATGCTCTGATGCCTCAGCTGGTGCAGCTGGTCCTCTACACAAGTCAGGTATGGCCTCCTTTTCCTCTGCTGGTGGCTTTCCCCTCCTCCACCCCTCCAAATGGTTTTGTGTTTCTTTTCCTTCCCTTGGAATGATCTTTGCTACTGAAACCCTTGTGCAGAATAGCGATATTGTTACATTCTACCTTGTAGCAAACTTTTTATAATGCTTATTGTCCCACTGGGTTTGCCATAGGGGTTGCATTCATCCTTTTATGGCAGACAGTATCACATTATTTTCTTAATGTTCATTCCTGTAAAATTTGAGCTCCCACAGTGCATTGAGGATACTGAATTGCCTCGTTACAAAGACTTACACATAGACATAATATGGTGCTATGTGGAGCACAGTTCAAAATCTGCCAGTAAGCAGAACTTCAGGCTGCATCTAGATGGGTGGCTCCTAGCATGACCCAATTATTGCTTTTCCGTTGTAAGATATAAGTGAAATTGCAGCTGACTTTCCACCCTGTTGAGTGTGTTGTGCATTTTCTGTGTGTACATTCCACTGTGTTCTGTCCATACCACATCTTCACTAAACCCCTTGTGGTATGTTATAACTGCTGTTTGTTTTCTGACCCCCTATTTATTTCCTTTTGAAATAAATATTTTAGTTATCACTGAAACACTTTTCTGACTATTTTTAAATGAGACATAGCTAAAGCATTATAACACTGTAAGCTATAATATAATTTATCATGATGCTATGGTGCTGTAACACTGTACTAAAATAATGCTTTAGCTGTAGAGTGTTGTAGTGCTTTGCATCTTTCATTAAAACAATATAGATGGAAAAACATTTAAATAAGTACCAAAATAGCAATTAAAAAGGGTCATAAAACAACATTCCCCACAAGTCTTATAATGAATGTGTGTTGAGCTGTGAGACTGCACTGTTGCTTTGTTCTTCCTAAAGAAGTTGGACTTTTTGTGGTCTAAGAAAAGATGGAAGAACCACAGGGCAACTACAGGATGACAATGTTTAGGTGATAGAGTTGTGTGGATGCCCTGTAAAAAATGAGTGAAGGAATCATGTTGATGTCATGCTAAATGCCTATTGAGGAAACATCCTCATTCTCCTTCCGGGCGATAATCTGATCCAGGGGAGCTGTGCTATCTTTTGAGGGCAATAGAGAGGATTGACAGGTCATCAGTAGCAATAGCAAGTCATAGAATTGTAGAGTTGCAAGGGACTCAAAGAGTCTTTGAGTCCAACCCCTTGCAAAGACAGTCTCTCTCTTTCTCACCTCCCTCCCCGCCTCTCCAGTTTCCCCCCCTTTCCTGTTTGAGAGAGAGCATTATATACTACTTTACTAATCACAAGCAAACCATATTCATTTTGCTACAGACAGCTTTGCTGCTGAAAACCCAGTCTCCTGTTTTCTCTGAAGCGGGCAGTTCTCCTGGAGGGGCATCAGAGCAGAGGAGCAAGCTATTCCCTGATGAGAGGTAATCAACGTAACATCATCCGACTGCCCTTTGACCCTCATCCTTCACTGCTTTAATATGTTGAGGGCACTCTCTCATATGCTTGCTGGCAATGTTGCTTCTGGACATAAATCATTATGGAAGAATGATTCAGAGGCAAGGAACCCCACAGGGTCCGCGTTGCATTGCTCTGTAAAATTGCTTTGTAGGCTCGGGGGGGGGGGAATTTCTCATAAAGAGCTGAAAGTTATAGATCCAACTGAAGGTGTTTCTGGAGAGCAAGTTATAGCTTTTATTTCTCCTCCCTTTCCCTGCCACCTTAAGGGTTCTAGAGGAACAGCAGCAAAATTAGAAAAGGTTGAGATTGTTTCAAGAGCTTTATGTTTTAATTCATAATGGGCACAATGTATATTACCTGATCCTGCTTTTAACAACTTATGTCACAAGTATATGGGATGTTGTGTTACTGAATCTTGTGTGGTTTTGTAAAACTGTACAGCAGCCATGGGGGTCTCCATTACACTGCAGCACTGGGGTAAGGGGGTTAACTCTCCCCACTTTCCCTATATTCCCAATGGCAAGCACCCTCAAATGTGCTCTTTGTTCTGAGGAAAAGCTTGTATGTGCCTGTATGAAACGTGTGTGGTTCCTCTGCATGGTAAATATCAGCTTGGAAGTAGATTTCAGCAATTCCTGATATTAAGGGTGCATTGTTTGAACAGCCTTCCTCATCACTGGAAGTGGCATTTTATTTGTACCCACAGGCTTTGAGGTCCTTCTTTGGTTCAAACCCCCACTAGATGGGAATTCAGTAAGTTGAAAAACCTGCCAAGCAAGCCTCTTGAGCAGAGCCGAAAGTCAGATGAATGTAACCCACATGAGCAGCGATTCCTCTTTCAAACTGTCTTCAATTGTCACAGTTGTCTTCAGCACAAGACCCTTCTTCACATACCATATGTTTGCTGTTGTGATAGGTTTGTTGTACAAATTCTATGTTTTCTCTGCTAATGCTTGTCCCTTTTCACTCTTTTCTTAAACGCTAGGATGCTAGAAGAAAAAGAAGAGCCAGGTTTCCTTACGGGCTTAAAGATTCCAGCTCCTTGGGCTGCTGGGAAGACGGTAGAGACAGTCCACCCTGTCAGAGACAATTACAAATTTAAAGAGACCGTGCATATTCCGGGAGCCCGTTGTTTGTACCTGAGGTTTGATAGCCGCTGCTCTTCACAGTATGATTATGATAAGGTTAGTAGAATGCTAGAAAGATCTTCCCAGTGGAACACAACAAGTCAGTACTGTGGTGCAATTTCCATTTCCTTCAGTAGAGTTTGCACAGGAGCAGCTTCTGACCCTTAATGCTCTCTATCTTTATCATGGACAATATGATTATTGTTATTAATTACCTTCCACATATGTCCAAAATATAATAAAAGCAGCTTTTTTAAAAAAAGTTGAGAGCAGCACAAAAAACAAATGAATTTTAAAACAATACAAAATGGACACCCATGGCTGAGACTTTTTATCCAGCTGGAAAAGCTTTTTTTTTTAAGGAAGAAAATGGCTTCAGTTGTTTCCAGAAAGTGCAGATCGTGCCTATCAGACATAGCTATAGCACCGTTTTTTGCCAAGAAGAAAAAAACGGGGAAGGTTTTGATCCCAGCCTCTGTGTGGGATCACAGAAGCTGGGTGTATGTGTGAAGAGGAGATCCCTCGCAATTAATTTATTCATTGCTGAATGTTGACTGCTAGTTGAGGGCCAAACTAGATGCGGCACCATACATGTCATTATCCAGTGGCTTTTAAAAAAAACCTGTAAACACGTGCAAAGATAGGATGGAGTGGGCTGTGATCTGGATCAAAATCTGAACTGGGTGGGGCAGGTTGTCTCTTGCTGTGACCCTGATTGGGACCGAAGTGCCTGCACCTGATGTTTGCATTGGAAGGAAAACGTCAGTTGCCAAGGATCAGATCTTTCTCTTGCATACAAACAGCAGGCCAGGAGCTCTGATCCTGATCAGGACAATGGGGAGTGGGGTTCAAAAAGGAAAGTGGCCTTTCCTGCCAGGCTCCTGGTCCAGATCAGAGGCCCTGCACCTGCTATTTACTTCTAAAAAGCCATTTGTATTATTGCTTCAGTGATTTGTGTGTAAAACCAGGAAGCCACCTGCTTGTCTCCTTCACAACAATTTGGAATTAACTTTAAATATTCAAACTGCCGTAAGTCTGCACGTTGTATTTGTCTTTATCCCACCTAACAGTTTATTTCATGTTCTTGAAGTTGGTGATCTACGCAGGCCCCAACACAAATAGCCGGAAGGTTGCTGAATATGGGGGCAACACCCTAGGATATGGAAGCCGGAGTGTCTTAGGAACTGGTTGGCCCAAAGACTTAGTAAAGGTACAGAGTAAAGATTTTTCTTTTTTAAAATAACAGCAACAAGATTTCAACCAAATCTGAATGTTGTTTGGGAACTACTTTATAGAAAAATGGTTTGTGTTTTGTTGTAGACCCATAAAAAAACCATGCAGGGAGGACTGTAGCAGCTGAGTTCATTATTTATTTTGTAGAGTTAAATGAGTGGCAGGAGGAGAAGGGAAAAGCAAAGGAACAGCTCCAGGACTATAATTGTTGCTGATCTGCACTTCTGATACAGTTATAACTTGAAATGTACAGGGAAAGGCTGGCTATTGTCTTTGTGTTTTTTAAAAAACACTTTTTTTAAAAAAAGCTAGTGGTCATTTTTAAAAACAAAATTATGAAATAACAGTGTTATTGTAGTTAGGCTTAAGCATAATCTCTTGTAAGAGAGATGGATTCTGGACCTGGAACAATCACGGTTACCTCCAGTCCTTGTGTTTTCCACATTTGTCACGGTTCCATGGTCAAGGACCTCTACCAGTTGCAACCTCTGAAATCAGATTATGTATGCGAGTATTATTTGGGTTTTCCATCTTGTGTCTGGTCAACCAGAAGAAGGGTGGTTGGCTTTTATATCCAAAGCCAATTCTTGCCCAAGAATGTCCAAGTGCTTCTGCAAAGTCTCTTAAAACACACATCCATTTATTTAATGTTCTGCATTTGCCTCCTACCTTTCCAGGGAGCTCTGAATAGCATAAATTCTTCTTTTCCCTACCTACCCTCCCTCCCAATTATATTTTCACAATCCTGTTAGATAGGTTCCGTTTGCAGTGCTGGCTGGGGAGACTAGCCAAAAGTTACCCAGTGAGCTCCATGACTGAGTGGGGATTTGAACCTGAGTCTGTCCAATGTGACTTTCTGTGATTTTTAGAGCCATTTCAGTTGTTGTAATGCCTTGCTACCCCATCATACTCCTGAGACCCCCATGGAAAGTCTGTGAAGACAGCAATGCATGAAAGAGGGATTGCACCCTATCTTTAGCTGTTTGTTTAACTGTTTCTCCTTTGCCCTTTCAAAACATAAGGTGGAAGGGGACACCGTTACCTTCTCCTTTGAAATGCGGAGTGGCCGAGAACACAACACCCCAGACAAAGCAATGTGGGGCTTTGCTTGTACAGTTCGAGCACAGGTATAATAATATTAATAATAATTTATTATTTATACTCCACCCATCTGGCTGGGTTTCCCCAGCCACTCTGGGCGGCTTCCAGCAAAATATTAAAATACAATAGTCTGTTAAACATTAAAAGCTTCCCTAAGCAGGGCTGCCTTCAGATGTCTTCTAAAAGTCCGGTAGTTGTTTTTCTCTTTGACATCTGATGGGAGGGCGTTCCACAGGGTGGGTGCCACTACCGAGAAGGCCCTCTGCCTGGTTCCCTGTAACTTGGCTTCTCGCAGCGAGGGAACCACCAGAAGGCCCTCAGCACTAGATCTCAGTGTCCAGGCAGAATGATGGGGGTAGAGATTCTTGTTCAGGTAGGCTTGTGTTAGGTTTGTATATGGGACATTAATGGAAATTTGCTGCAATAAGTCTAAATATGCTGGATTTGAGGGGAGAGGAAGAGGGACAGGCATGTAATGGTACTGCCTAACATATTGTGGGCCCGAACATATTGTGGGCCCCAACTACATATTCACATGTCACTCAACTTTAACACTCTTATAAATATATAAAAACCAATAGCATTAATTGTTCTGTGTGCATTTTTGCCTTTCTTTGCTGAAGGAGTCATCGGAAGATGTGTCTGGGGGGTTGCCATTCTTGGTAGACCTTGCTTTAGGCTTGTCTGTGCTGGCTTGCTCCATGCTGAGGATTCTGTACAATGGACCAGAAATAACCAAAGAGGAGGAAACGTGCCAAGATCTTCTGAGATCTAAACTTTTACAGAGGTAAATAATATATGGATGAATGCAAGGGGACAGGATGTTAATTCCTTGCCAGATGCCAGAAGCCTCCTAAGCCTTTTTTCCTTGTGTGCAGGTAGCTTAGGACCAAAGCCCATACGAAGTGGTCCTCTCATGCTTAGGAATCTCCCATGTCTTCTTCTCTGTTGAAAAGCAGCTGCTGGGGAGGGGGATTGTGGGAGAAGAATCATAAAATCATACAATTGTAGAGTCGGAAGGTTAACTTTTCTCCCCTGCACCTTTTACCCAAGTGAAATCACACCGAATGGCAGCTTCGGTGTGTGGCTGATTGTGTCAGGACCAGTCCAGCAGGAAAGGGTTAACATACACGCACCCCTTCAGGGCCACCAAAGAAAAAGGCATTGGGAGATTGGGTGAGAGACCTCCCAAATCACATCCAGATTGGCCCTGAGTTACAGCAAGGTTGTTGAGATTTGTGGAAGATGGTTGTTTTTCCTAAATTCATCAATCGGATGAATAGCTGAATTGCAAACAAAATGGGAGTAACAACGAAGAGATGCGAGAGGGCCCTCATAAGAGATGTCAGAAAGACTCTTAAACTGAAGGCCCAATTGGTGCTTGTCAGACAGCTTCACGGTGAAGCTGTTTTAAGGTCTTTAGAGTTGTTTTGAGGAATACCGTATTTTTCGCACCATAGGACGCACTTTTCCCCCTCCAAAAATGAAGGGGAAATGTGTGTGCGTCCTATGGTGCGAATGCAGGCTTTCGCTGAAGCCTGG